>CM060635.1:4112645-4132645 GCA_030578275.1 Meda fulgida
CGGATGGATGGATGGATGAACAGATAGAGGGATGGATGGATGAACAGATAGAGGGATGGATGGATGAACAGATAGAGGGATGGATGGATGGACAGATAGAGGGATGGATGAACAGATAGAGGGATAGATGGATGAACAGATAGAGAGATGGATGGATGAACAGATAGAGGGATGGATGGATGAACAGATAGAGGGATGGATGGATGAACAGATAGAGGGATGGATGGATGAACAGATAGAGGGATGGATGTATGAACAGACAGAGGGATGGATGTATGAACAGACAGAGGGATGGATGGATGAACAGACAGAGGGATGGATGTATGAACAGACAGAGGGATGGATGGATGAACAGACAGAGGGATGGATGTATGAACAGACAGAGGGATGGATGGATGAACAGACAGAGGGATGGATGTATGAACAGATAGAGGGATGGATGGATGAACAGATAGAGAGATGGATGTATGAACAGATAGAGGGATGGATGGATGAACAGACAGAGGGATGGATGTATGAACAGACAGAGGGATGGATGGATGGATCGGTGGATAAACAGACAAACAGATAGTTAGACAGACAGACATATATTTTTCATGCTCAAACAGCAACATTACACACTAAAGAAAGTTTACCTCCACACGGTCTTGGAAAAACAATTCTGAAATCAAAGAGATCATTTCTCTACAGAAAGCTGAAATTCTTGAACATGCGTATCAGTAAAAATAATCGTGTGTGTGTGTGTGTGTGTGTGTGTTGGCCGGTTTGGAGTGTCAGTTAAACGTGGCACATGTCTATTGTGTTTTGGAGCCCGGACCCTCGGCACAGTCCAGCAGGAGGTTTGCAGACAGCTTTCTGTGGGGGGGGAACAGCTGATCCACACAAAAGACCGGGACCTCCTGTTCACAAGCAGCACACAATACCCCGACCCTAATGCTTGTAAATCTATTCACTGATCAGAGCGGATGGCAGCACGCCGGTCCGATGCTTTCACAAAACCAGACCGCAAGAGCCCAAGAACCACGACAGACGCTGAGACATCGACAGTTTCAACAGGACACACTTTTCAAGTATGAAAGGAAACGTGACAAACAAAACTAGATAACACTTTACAATAAGGTCTCACATAGCTCATATACCCTTTTTAGCAGTTTTAACCTTGTACAATAATGTCGTTGCACTATTTATCCATATTTTACACTGATGTTTTTACCTTGCTTCTATGATCGTACCTGTAGCACTTTGAGCTTTGTCTTAAATGTAAAGTGCATTACAAATAAAATGTATTATTATTATTATTATTATTATTATATAGCTATCGCGAACTAACAATTAACACTATATTTCTCTATATTATTATTCTTTGTTAACTTTAGTAAAAAAAAAATGTTAGTTCACAGTGCGTTACCAAATGCCAACAAATTATTCAAAAATGTATTAGTAAATGTTGAAATGAAAGTATTGTTCATTGTTAGTTCATGTTAACTGATGTAAGGCATTGATTTAAGGCTGCTCTGTGCTGGCTCATAATTCTGTGTAAAGGCATAATGCTGCATACAAGCCAGACTAAATCATGCCTGCTCTGACACACCTCAGCTTTTGTAGTACACAAGTACACTATTAAAACTGCTGTGTAAATGCATTTATGCCACAGACATAAAGACATTGAATTGCCAGTTCAGAAGCACTTCTGTACCATATCTAAGTGTAAATTTAACAAATTAAATGAAACTAATAGCAGTTAAAACTAATGATAAGTGAGAACAACCTCAGAAGAATCTACAAGCATCAACACACACACACACACACACACACACACTCATTGCTGTGTGTTTCTGAGCTGTTCAGTATTCGGGTTGATGAAAGGTCGTCGGTGGGCGTGGCCTGTGTTTCAGGAAGCGCGACCATAATTATGCAGATGAACCTGGAGCCCCCCCCCCCCTCCTCCAGTCACTGTCAGACTGCACACACACACACACACAGATGAGGTCTGTCCCCAAAGTGCTTGGAGAGATTACATCAGACTATATGATCTATGACATCAACCTGTGTGTTTCATGTGTTCGGTTGAACATGCAACAGAGGCTGAAATGCATCTTGGTGAAAAACCACACAAATATAGAGGAGAGAGAGACATATTTCCACAAGCTACTTTGAGGATAAATGCTGATAAATCCTTAGAGGTCTTTATTATTCATAAATAAAAGTATTTCATGCTTTTTTTGCCTTTGTAAACTTTTATATTTGGGGTTTAGTATTGTTGGCTGAGAAGTGTTTGGTATTTCCTAATTTGCATACCTCTGTAAACGTGTGTGTGTGTGTGTGTGTTCTTTTCTCCAGTTGAGTTTCAGCTGCTGTTTAATGAATGCATGGAACAAACACTCACCCGTCGCCCCCTCCTCTTCACCAGCAACAAAGAATTCATTACTCATTTACTGTACAAGAAAGAAAGATAGAGAAAAGGAAAGAGATATTTAAACTGCTTTAAAACACTTATTTTTAAAATGCTTAAATTGTTTTAAATGCAAGAGGCTGTGTGTTTATTATTTTAGTATTATTTATATACTATTATAGATTTTATCAATATTTTGAATTACCTTTCTTTTATTTTAATTTAGTTCAGATTTGTCATTTTTTTTATTTCTATTTAACTTTATTTTTATTTCTGTTTTAATTTCAGTTACAAGTAAATAAGAAATGTTGTCTTACTGAAAAAAAGTTTTTTAATCTAATGTCTATATTTTATTTTCACTTTATTTTAATTACCAAAAATGATTTTTAATGGTTTCAGTTTTAGACACAACAACAATAACACTGGTTTATAGGCACAATGCTCTTAGAAAACAGCAGCAACAGAAATATGATTGAACAATAAATAAATACTAGTTACATTGTTAATAATAATCACAATAAACCACTGTTCTGACAGTACGTGTAGACTATTTAAAGTTCCCAATGCATTCATGCAATAATAGGCCAATAGAATTAGTGTTTGTACCATGTGCTACTTGCCTTGCCTTTGTAGATCTATATTTTACAATGGCTTTAAGAGAGTCTCATCCAATCACAATCTAGAATCAGAATTATCACTTTTAATTATTATAGAACCATAAAGTTGGAAGATGTGCCTGAATCTGACCTTGTCTCATCCCGACTCGAGCAAATGAACAGTCTGCAGAGCTGCAGGGTACAGTGTGTGTGTGTGTGTGTGTGTGTGTCCTGTGGGGGCTTCTGTCTGGCCCCTGTGCCTGCATCTATTCTGGGTAGGGGTTGTGTGTGCTTGCGTTGGCAGGGCTGGAGCCGGTGCCCGGGTGGCAGCAGTGCTGGGCCGTCTGGCACACAGGGAGCAGAGCGCTGTGGTGGAGATCTGGCACGTGCCGTCGCAGCAGGCCCAACAGAACCGTGACAAATCGCTGAAAGAGCCCGATTCAAGAGCGCAACACCATGCACCTGAGGACGCTGTCAGAGGAGACTCACACACACATGGATACACACGTCAGAATTCCAGCATCATTAAAAACACATGCATCCTGTTCAAAAACACAAGCCAGCCTAAAACTTGCCATGCATTTTTCATTCACTGCTCAGAGACTGCTCTTGATAGTCCAGAATTCCTTGTTGGTTCTGTATGTAGTTACACTGGGACAAAGAACTAAGAGAAA
This sequence comes from Meda fulgida, assembly GCA_030578275.1. NCBI lineage: Eukaryota > Metazoa > Chordata > Actinopteri > Cypriniformes > Leuciscidae > Meda > Meda fulgida. The sequence continues at coordinate 4,116,308 of CM060635.1, forward strand.
AAAAACATTGGTTTATTTGGTTACACTTTATTTTAAGGTGTCTTTTTTACACTGTAACTAACTACTGAGTAATATTGAAGAAGTACTGTATTTACTATAGGGTTAGGATTAGGGTTTGGTTTTGTTTTCAGGTTAGTTGCATGTAATTATGCATAATTTATAGCTATTACTACACCAACCACATGTAAAATATGTAACAGTGACACTGTAAAATAAAGTGTCACCAAATACAGTGTAACCAAAACATTTCACTTGCATTTGTGTATGTGAGAAATAAAGAACATTATTTTAGACTTTGGCATCTTGGCAAACCCGAGGAGTTTGAGACAAGTCTGAAACTCTGCACGAGACACATCAACAGTCTCCGAATGTTTCCATTTGCTCGCCAACTAATAACAGGAATTGTGAAGAGATCTCACTTGTGACCTGTCTTTCCTGCAGACTTGCACAGACAGACTCAGCGGTGTGTCCGGAACACATTTCCATACAAACCTTTCTTCTTTATTAGCTGGGGGAGAACAGAATATCTGCCATCCATTGAAGACAGCAGACCAAAGGTTCACGACGGACCTCCCACCTAAAGCAATTTCATTACAAATATGTTGCGTTCTGTTGGGAACGGGAAGTGTATCACTATCCACGCTGCCATAGCAACAAGGACCATGTCATAAAGGGTCATTTCCTGAGTACCGTGGTATTCAGCACAGAATACAATGTGAGGACAGCTGAAAGGGCTCTCACACTCACAAACAAAAAGCAATGCTCATTTGCTGATTGTGTCTTTGTTTTGAGTTTTATACATTTATTTATGCATTTAGTCAATGTATTAATGACTTGTGGTGCAACAGATTGAAAACATCAAAGCTATATGGAAGTTCATTGTTGATTAAGTGCTTCGGTTTTAGCGAATTTGTGTAGCTTCTGATTAAATTCTATTGTGCTTAAGAAAGAAAAAATATTTTATTTTAGAACCTTTCAAATGCAATAGTTTATGAATATGGTAATCATTCAGTAACTTAGTATTTAATCAAAGTACTATCTGATACCATTACTATATTATCACCAAACATTACTTTTTTTTGGGGGGGGGGCTTTTAGTAAGAATATGTTAGTCTTACTGTTATCTATAAGCAAGAGTGCTCTAAAACAATGACAAAATTCGCATTTAGAAGATATAAGTGTTCAAAACTTACAGTCTCTCACTTGCGCCAATATGGATGAATGATTTTGATGACATCACTCCACAGCTTCTCATCAGATTTTGATGAGAAGAGGCTCCGCCCCTTACACTGTAAAAAAACTGCTGGTGAAATCTGTCACTTATTTACACATTTACGATTTTCTTCATGGTGATTGGCACATAGTGCACTATATAGGGGATACGGAACGATTCAGACAGTGTAAATATGCTTACCATTGGGGCTAATAAAGTCTGGTTTCACGTTAGGGTAATGCGAACCGCCGTAGCGCACAGTCTGCTCCGGTCCAGAGACACAATAACACCGAGCGGATCATATGTGCGAGTCGACGCAGACCACAAAACGTATCGGACCCATTTGAATTCTGCACAGAATGCTTTATTTTAAAGTGATATGGAGGAGATTAAGAGGAGAAACGGCTAGAGATTAGGTCTGCGTCTTTATCTTGGTCGAGCTGTGATATAAACTAAACACTGTTGGCATGATTAAAAAGGGGAGGAGCTGCTCGATACGTCAACACACTGAATAAAGCTGCGCGTTTCAGTGTGACTTTAAAGCATCTGAAATGTGTTGTAAAATGCTCACCATGGTCACAAGGGGCACTATAGTGGCCATTAGTTAGTTTTCTCCTTTAGGTCAACTATTGTCATGGCAGAGCAATAGTTTGTTAAACTGTTGACATGTTTATATCCAGCTACCTGAATATCAACACATCATGTATACTTGGCTACCAACTTCAGGTACTGAAGTAAAGCACAAAATTAATTACGAGCAATATTAGCTACAAGCAGTTTAGCAATCTCTAATTTGCTTAGAGCAAAAATCAAACCAGCTCTCTCAAAATGCGTAATTGCTAATTGCTAAAAAGAACATTTGGTATAAAATAAACTGCTAAGGACTAAACTAAATTAATTATCTTACACAGACCAGTACCTAAATCCAAATATTTTCATCATTAGTTCTTTGAGTGAAATATACTAAGCATGCATGTAACGTTTCAAAGTACCATGGACAGCGCAAATCAATGCATCCATTTACCATTACTATTGAACATATTTAAGTGAAGGAAAGCCTTTTGAATTCATTGTTTACTTCATATTGTTTGTCCTTTTGGAGATGGATGACTTAACGTTCGTGAGGGTCATGAAGGGTCAGCAACGGTCTACTCTGACATTCAATGTGGTCTAGAGTGGGTGTGTTGACCAGACGCAAGGCACAAGCCCAAGACAGAAGACCCTACAAATCTATTATAGATGCGTGATAGTTTAAGAGAGACAGCATTCAGAATACAAAGAAGCAGCTATTAACAAAAAAACAGACACAATTTAGCAAAGAAGGTCAGGGCTCAGAGAAAAGGAGTACAACATCCCAACTGCAACAGTGTATTAAGCCCAGCACATGGAAAAACAGCGGCTACCTTCACAAGTTATCCTCCATTGGATGAGGTCAGCTAATTAACCTCTACGGATAAAGATGCCCTTCCCTGGCGCTCCTCAACTATGCTGACCTGAATCCCTGCGGATAATTGCCTTGTTGACATTCAGCCAATCACAAGATCCAAGCCTATGAGAATTGGGTCTGTGCGGACGTGCCACACGTTCTGCCAGTCGCGAGATTTGCCCCTTCAAGTCATTAAAGCCACGCTGAAAGACTCCAATTAACCTCATCAGCTCCCGCTTCTTAACAAGGTGCTAAAAGCGGACAAGAAAATGTGTCCGCTGTCATGATGAGGAAGGAATCAGAGCCTGCTAATCCAATCTCATCTCCATTACTCAAAATAAGCACACTAATTACATTTTCATATGCATTTCAGCGCTGGTATAGATCAGTTTACGGCTAGCACCAACAGGCACAGCTTGATTATGCAGCAAGCGTTTTCTTTTTTCAGGAAGTCCACGATGCATCAGTGCGAGGGTGAGTGTGTCGAGGAAAATGAATGCTGTTAAAGTAATTACACTCGTGAGTAATCACATTTGGGCTAAATAAATCTGACATGGACACCGCATTAGTCAAGGAAAGATGTTTTGTGCACGTACCATAAAACATTACACCTCAAAACTGTATGACTCATTTTCTCTCTCATGAATGACAAGGAGAAAGTGTTTGTCCAAAAAATTGTAGAAGACTCATAGGAATTCCGGTGCACTCTCAGAAAACACCTTTGTACCTTATTTACCCCATAACGAGTGCATATTAGTTCATATTAGTTCCTCAAAGGTACATATCAGTATCGAAAGTGTGCATATTAGTATCTATTGAAAGGGTAGCTTTTGTACCATTTTTTCTGAGAGCGTGGGATGTCTGCAGGCTTGGAAGGTTTTGTCTTTGTCTCATTACCTTGACATGGGGTGTATCCGGAATTGATCTGGAATCAGGAGTTAGTTACCATTCCTGCTTTAGAGATGACCTCAGTGGGCATCTGTGGGAGTGTCCCGCGGCCCAGTTCTTGTGCAGTGACGTCTCAGTGCTGTTCTGGCAGGCACTGAAGCCATCTAATTAACACAGGGGGAAGAGAGCGCTGTGCTGGCAGGTTAATTGAGCCTATGGGGCATTCTCTTACAGTAAGGGCTGAGTCCATTTCCCAGAACGTTCACTGCGCAATGTAGAAAAATAATGAGGAAAAAGAGGTGGTTATCGTGGAGATGCTTGGTCTGAATCTCGAGACCAATTCCACCATTTTTGGTCACTACAGGCGTTTTTCTCCACTATATTATTTGGTCATCACAGTACCCTTGTGTCCTCAACGTGCGAGTGCCATTGTTGAGCACCAGCAGCAGCTGTTTACCACTGTAACTAGGTTACAACTCAGAGGGGGAAGACAACAGAATCCCATGGTTTTGTCTCTTTGGTTTAACAAAGCACACAGAACTTGCATCCTGAAATAGATGCAACAAATGCATTGTCCTAAAACAGGCAAATTATGTCATCAAAAGCACAAATTGCTTGCATACCAATTCAAGAGTCCATATTAATCATACCTTTGACCAGTGATTCCTAAGCAGGAGGTACTTAAGCAGATTCCAGGAAAGATTTTGGTATTGTTTAATCCTGTAAAACCAAGAGTACAGCTTAAAGGGATAGTTAACCCAAAATCAAAATTCTCTCATTATTTATGTCAGCCAGGGGTATCCAAACCTGCTCCTGGAGGGCCACTGTCCTACAGAGTGTAGCGCTGACTTGATTCAAAACCCCTGCCTGGAAGCTTCCAGTATGCCTAAAGACCTTGATTAGCAGGTTCAGGTGTGGTAATTGGGGTTGGAGCTGAAGTCTGCAGGAAAGTAGCAGCGTTTCCATTACATATGCATACATTTTTTGTCGATAAAAAACTTTTGCGAAAGAACGGCATTTCCATTAACCGATGTTATGCAACTGAAACATAATTTTTTTCTCTAGCGATGAGTCATTACAAAAATCATGGTGACGGATTTAGTAGGTTTACAAATAAGGCAGCCACCGCACTAACCACTATTTTTAATCAAAGGAGACGTAGGCTTGTTATCCAAGCATTAATGGCAAGGAAAGCGGCACATATGAGGTGTTTCTTCAAGGTCTTGATTGTGGTATTTCTTTGTGGTTTAGAATCCAGTATTCTCATAATTATTTTAGCTTTTATGAGTTTAATAAAGAGCTCTGTATCATCTTTTGTTCAAACACACAGCGCCATCTACGTCAGGTGACCTGTAAATGCGCAAAAACTGTTTCCATTGCAGTTTTGCGAACTATTCCTTTTTGAACTGCCTGAAAAAATACCTCATGCGAGCGCAAAAACCTTTTTGCGATATATGGGAGTTTTTGTGAAATTGACGTGTTTCCATTTCTCAATTTCAATTTGTGATTTGAAAGGGTAATGGAAATGCGGCTAGAGGCCCTCCAGGAGTCGTCACTTTATGCAATACAGATTGTTTCAAAGGAGCTTCACAGTAATAAACGGAAATAATAGAATGAATAATGCAAACTTCATCAAATATGAGACTAATTCTGCTGTAAAGCAGCTCTAAAAAGACAATAGTGTTATTACTTAGGTCAGGAGCAGGATTGGACACCACTGATTTATGTAGATCCAAACCTGCATGACCTTTTCTTTTTCGGAAAAGACACACAACATTGAATCCCATTGAAGTTCAGTGTATGGACAAAAACAAAACAAAAAACAATAAAACAGACATCTTTTGTGTTCTGTAGTAGAAGATAGTCATACAGGTTGGGAACAACATGACTGTGATTAAATGATGTCAGAATTTGTATGAACTATCCCTTAATAGTATATAATGTATTAATAGTTACTTTTAGGTCTAGTTTCTCTATGGTTGCCCCCCATAACAATGGAAAAATGTGATAGATAAGACTGAAAAGGTTGAGGAAACCCTGCTCCAGATACAGCTTAAAGGGTGATGTGCATTTGAGTTTGTAAAACAGCTTGCACACCAACCAAACAAACCGAACACTGACCAAAATCTCTAGTGTGAAATCCGCCTGAGGCTAATATGTCACCTTTATTTCTAGTTGAGTGCCTATCCATGATGTCAGTGGATGTAGAGGTGTGTCTGTGATGTCAGTAGTCCAGGCCTGTCGCTGAAAGCTCAGGGGAACGTCTCTGCCACCGCACCACATGGTCCCACGTCGGCCCAACGCCCAATGGACCACAGTGATTCAGCAGATGTGTGCATACCATCTTGCAGATGGTAAACATACACACACACACACACAGAGAGAGAGAGAGGCCAATTGACATGGAGTCTGCTCGTTAGATAGACCTAACGATGCCAGATTATCGCCCCTTCGGACCTGGCACCGCAAACGCAGCTCGATTTTTTCATTCCTAGGGCCTTTTGTAAATAAATAACAACAACAAACAGCAACAAGAGTGCTATCCCCAGCGGGGCTTCTTGTGACATATGGGATGTCCCTGCTTTGGCCGCATGAAGCGACACGGACACAGATGGCGGCTCTCAATATGGCCTCCCTCTCTGTCTCGCTCTGAAAGCCCCCAGTTCGCTGCATATTCAAATTAGCAGCTCGCGCTGACAACTGCTTCCCTGCGACTGCGTTTCCAATTGTTGAGTGCTGTCAGAGGCTCAGATGGGTTAAACACAATGGCGAACAATTAGACGAACAGTTCTAAGAGCAGCGTTGCATTAAACACAAGTTGTAACGAGCTTGAAAGGACAGGGGAGAGGTTGACTCGCGTCTCTCCACGGGCTTTGACGGAGTCTCCCGAGACCAGGGGGGAAAGGGTGGGTTAACTAGTAAAAGCGCTGCGTGTTTTCTGAGACAGGGGTTGTCACTCCCACATTAAGCTTTAGACGGAGATCTCCAGAGGACCGCAGACATAACAGCACTGAGTATGGTGTTCACACCACTTACACACATGGATGCAGTTGGCCTTTAAGTGCATTCACAATACAACACACAAAAAAAATACATTTCAAACACTTCTATGCACATCATAATTTATGTTGGTTGGGGTAAAACAAAAAAGTGCTATTAACTCTTTCCCCTGCCATTGACGGAATTTTACAACTTTCCGTGTTTCCACTGTTATACAGTAGAGGGCGCTATTACGCATCTCCTGAAAGAGTACAGAATCCCCTGATCAAAACACCAGTGAAGAAGAAGCAAAAAACAAGCGATAAAAGCATTCCTTATGCACGTTGTAGTCTATGAAAAAAGAAATGCGATTTCCCAATGCGAAAAAAATGCGAGTTTTTTACCCACATTCAAGTATTTTTATTAAAAAAAGAATGCATCAAGCTAGAATAAAACATTTGTTGTTGTTGTTTTAAAGCAGAAGCTTTGTTCTTTATTATGACAAATTGCATGTTCAGATAGTCATACAACGAAATATTCCGGGGGCCACGAAAATTTTGTAAACATTTTTAAAAATTCTGCCGGCGACTGCCAAGTTTTTTAACAAACACTGGCCACTGGTGGGGAAAGAGTTAAATGTTATTTTATATTGTAAATCAGTATCAAATTTGCCTCAGAGTTTCTACAAAAATTATTTAGGAGAAATGAAAACACAAATGAGACCATTCTTGACATGCAGCAATAAGTTAAGTGTCTATAAAGCTATACAATTTGTATACAATAATCTGGATTTGAGAGAACTTAATGAGAAATGTTTGAGTTCATTTACAGTCCACTGTATTTTAATAAGGTGTAGGAGTGTCTCAGTCTCCGATGAGTTTCAGAGTCATCAAGCTCGTAAACAGATGGAGCCAATATCTCGCTTTCTCAAAATCCACTCCAGGTCTCCACCTCCAGTGTATTAAACAATACGGCCGGGTTCTCTCCCTCTGTCTGTCCGCCCACATCCCTAGGTCTTTCTTGGGAGGAGTGCCGGGATTGTGGAGGATAGGGGGTGGGGCGGGGGATCTTGAAAGAAAGAAAGAAAATGGACTTCTGTGTCAGCAACAGCGTCTTTCGTTGCTCTAATCCTCTCGCCCCAAGCCTCGCGGTGCAGTCAAGCGCGTTGTTACATGGCAACAATTAGGAGAGCCGAATCTCAGCACCTGGTCCTCCCCAATCTACGGCAGCTGACTGTACACACACACACACACACACACACACACACACAGCCAGGTGGCACCTCTTCAATCACATTAGCTGGCCACTCTAGGGTTAATAAAGACTCGGCCCCCTCCCTGATCTGCCTGCCGCCCAGCCTTTTCACCCCAGGGCAGACACTATGTATTCTTTACAGGCCCAGAAACAATGTTGTTTAAACCCGGTTGAGGAGCTGAAACCTTGCGAGGAGGGCCGGGCCGAATGTTTAAGGGGCCTCTGTGGTTTCTTCAGGTCTATTTATGCCAAGTGTACTGTATAACAATGGGGCCTTTACAGGAACAACAAAACCTAAAACACTACATTTTTACATTTTCAGAAGAAAAGGTAAGTGGTGCTTGCCGTTAAAAACCCACTGGTGAATCTGACAAATAATTTCCCCTGCATTCATTAAATCCATTGCTAATAATTATGAGTGGTTACTTTCTTGTTGCTAGGGTACTACTAAAGAGTTACCAAGGTATTCTGAGTGGTTTCTAGGGCATTACTTATGTTTACTGGGTGGTTTGCGAAGGGGTTCTGAGTGGCTGCAAGGGTGTTCTGACTGGGCTTCCTCTGTATTTCTGGTAGGTTGCTAGGGTGTTGCTAAGGTGCTCTGAATGGTTGCTAGGCAGTTTCTAAGGCATTCTGAGTGGTCTCTTTTCTGGGCAGTTGCTAAGCAATTGCTAAGATATTCAGAGTGGTTTGGCTGTTGCAAGGGCATTATGGGTTGTTGTTTGGATGATGCTAGGTGGTCGCTAAGGTGTTTCTAGGGCGTTGCTTGGATGTTGATAAGTAGATGTTAATGTGTTCTGATAGGGCGATTCAACAGATTTCTGGATGCTGTTCTGCGTTGTCTCTACGTTATTCTGGGTGGTGTTTAGGGTGTTGCTAGGCAGTTGCTAATGTGTTCTAGGCCATTGATGGGTGGTTGTTAGGGTGATGTGGGTAATTACTGATCCAAATCTCTCTGATAATTCTAGGCTATGGCTTGGGACCCTCTTTTGTTGTATATCTGTGTGTTTATCTGTTGGGCAAAGTCATAAAAATGATGAGGTACTATCAATATACCATACTTTGAGAGATACCTTACTAATTTACCTTCATGTAACACGATATTTACATGGCATTCCAAGGTACTTCAAAGCACATTTTAGTATATGTCATAAACATTGTAATTCCCAAGTAGACTACTTAGTGACACAGCCGTTGGACACTATCATTACATAGAAATGTTAAAAGAATAAGCCCACAACCTTTTGTTTGACCTTTTGTTTCCCTTAGTTTTTTTGTTTGCTTTCTTTTGTTTCTTGCCATTGCAATAAGAGCAGAGAGAACAGCGCTCATTTTAATAACAATACCTATGGATTTATATTCTCGGGTCGTGATCAACGGCGATTTGTGAACACAAATTACAAGTGCGAATTAAGCAGCCTCGGCTTGAGCTGAATGCTATCGGCGATCAGAACGCCTGTTGCTTTGTGTTGCAGTAAGACGCCACAGAGCCAATGAATGAGTAAACAGACATACAGAAAGATTAATTGAGCAAATGAACCTCTCCTGAATGCTGATGAATTCAAATGGAAACACAAGTTAACGTAAAAAAACACGGCTAATCCTTCTATCTGCCAGGCTGATGATATTCTACATTTGTCAAGCACTGAGGGAACTTTAATGGTTTACACAGGCTGTGCGCTCCATTAGACACATGATTCATTTCTTCACATGCATTTCTACATCCTCTCTGCTCTCCCCTGCCTTTCAGGTTGACACACACACACACACACACACACACACACACTGAAGACGCGCCATTTAACACATCAAAGCTTGGGGACTGAAAGCTGCAAGCTGGAGGACAGACAGATGCAGCGCTGCATCACTTTAATCCTCTTTACCCAGCCACGTGTGGAGAGAGAGACAGGGAGAGAGATAGAGACTAACAAATTCCACTCAGAGTAAACATGCTAAGGTGCAAGAGGTGAGGAACGCTCTTGCACACACACACACACACACACACACACACACACACACAGTCGTTTCACGAGCCTTTGAACTATGGAAAGAGGCATAATGCACATCCTATTAATGATTAATCAGTTCTGGTTCAAAATAAACATTCGCTTTTGGCTTGTCAAGACAGAGAGACCATGCATGATGGATGGAAGGGAGGAAGGAAGGAAGGGAGGAATGGAGGGAGGAAGAAAGAAAGAAATAAAGAAAGAAATAAAGAAACGGAGGGAGGGAGGAAGGGAGAGAGAAAGGGAGAAAGGAAAAGGGAAGGGAGGTATGGAGGGAGGAAATATTTCCAAGTAAAATAATAATAAAAGTAATATTAATAAATAAATAAATAAAGTAAAATTGTTAAAAAGTAACAAAAAATAAACATGATAGATCAGAACAGAACTTAACAATAAATAAATGTTAAATAAATAGAAAAATGTAAAGTACAAAAATATTAAAATGTTAAATTAATGTTTATTTAAATAAATAAAAATGCTTAATTGTTAAAAACGTTATTAGATGAAGAAAAAAATGATCAAAATTAGAGAATATTACAGTGACTAAATGTTACTACAAGTACTTACTATAGCAATAACAGTGAATTTTGCATAATTTCAAATAACTAACTCTAAACCAAACCCTAAACCTAACTCTAACTAAGAACATGAAGTTAATTAATATTACTCATACTGAATAAGTATGTAACTACGCCACCTTAAAATAGTGTAACCAAAAAAATGTATAAATAACAGGCAAACCACAGTAACATTACCTCAACCAATGGTATGAGATTGGGCGGGGTTATCGGGTTCTTGACCATGGGGAAAGTGTTCAGGAAACATATATGAAAACACTCATTATTTTTTTTACCCCATTTTGGAAAAATACACATAAAAAAAGGCTTTTGAATATCAGTCCTGCATGAAGAAAGAGCTTCAGTGTGACCTCAGATGTGTGATGACCTCCACCTCATCCTCAAACTCCTCCAACTTTCTCCCAGAACACGGAGTGTGTGGAGATCTCAGCGATGAGCTGAGCTGAAGGCCTGGCTAGAAGAAAGACAGACAATTCCATCAAACCAGGAGAAAAAAGCACTCAGGATATTTGTGATGGTCACGTAAAAGAAGAGCAGCCTGTGGAGAGAAGAGACAGAAGACAGATAGGGTCAAAAATAAAAAGGCTGGAAACACAGAGTTATTGAATTATACCACAACAGACCAGCAGCATTCACCAGATTAAAAGATTATACATTTAAAACATATTCAATCCTTCAGCCCAAAACCATCTTTGCTAATGCATGTAAAAATATGATCACTGACAAAATCTGAGCATCCTTGACATAATAACTTTTTTTTTTAAAGGATTACATTAGTTAACATTAGTTAATGCATTAGGTATCATGAACTAGCAATGAAGACAAAATACAAATACAAAATACTAGATGACTAACTAAATTTAATATAGGTCAATGCTTATCAATAAACATTGAAAGAAGTCTCTTGTGCTCACCAATGGTGCATTTATTTAATCAAAAATACAGCAAAATGAATAATACTGTTATAAAAAAAATTATTCTGCAAAAATCCTGTGATCAAAGCTGAATTTTCAGCATTATTCCTCCAGTGTCACATGATCCTTCAGAAATCATTCTAATATGATAATTTGCTGCTCAAGAAACATTTATTATTATTATGTGCTGCTTTTACTGTGGATTATTTGATGAATAAAAAGTTCACAAGAACAGCATTCATTTGAAATAGGATTTATTTCTTTGTCAATCAATTTAATGCATCCTTGCTTAAATAAAATAATTTATTTATTTTATTAATTTGAAAAAAAAATGATATATGTATATATTATTATTCATTGTCATGTTTGCGCACACTACTTCAACAAATGTTAATTTATAGAACTTGAAATGTTAGAAAAATGTACGTGTATAAACTAACGTCAACCAAAATGAATAAATGCTGCTAGTAACCACAAATCTGATGTCAGTCACACAAAATAAAGAATTGGTCCAGAAGAAACACAAAGCATTTATCTGAGTATAACTCTCACAGGCTCTTGTGCTGATTAAAAATTACTGGAGTACGAGCATCTCCTTCAATGAACCAGGAACGGGCAACAGCGAATCCATTTCACATGGCTGTGATTTCATTTCCAACAGACAGACAGAGAGAGAGAGAGAGAGAGAGAGAGAGAGAGAGAGAGAGAATCCCAGAGGAATAACAGCACTCCACTGGCAATGACAAGTTTGACAGCTTCAGCCACAGAGACAAAGACAGGACAAAAGTGAATAATGAGTTGTTCACATGAGGGGATTCCTGTAGCTGAAGGTGCCAGCGAGTCAGAGCCACACACACACACACACACACACACACACACACACAGGTTCCTCCTCCAGCGAGTCAGAGCCACACACGCACACACACACAAACAAACACACACACACACACAGGTTCCTCCTCCAGCGAGTCAGAGCCACACACACACACACACACACACACACACACACACAGGTTCCTCCTCCAGCGAGTCAGAGCCACACACGCACACACACACACAAACAAACACACACACACACACACAGGTTCCTCCTCCAGCGAGTCAGAGCCACACACGCACACACACACACACACACACACACACACACACACACACAGGTTCCTCCTCCAGCGAGTCAGAGCCACACACGCACACACACACATACACACACACACACACACACACACACAGGTTCCTCCTCCAGCGAGTTAGAGCCACACAAACACACACACACACACAGTCACACACACGCACACACACGCACACAGGTTCCTCCTTCAGCGAGTCAGAGCCACACACACACACACAGGTTCCTCCTCCAGCGAGTCAGAGCCACACACGCACACACACACACAGGTTCCTCCTCCAGCGAGTCAGAGCCACACACACACACACACAAACACACACACAGGTTCCTCCTCCAGCGAGTCAGAGCCACACACACACACACAAACACACACACACACACAGGTTCCTCCTTCAGCGAGTCAGAGCCACACACACACACACACACACACACACAGGTTCCTCCTTCAGCGAGTCAGAGCCACACACACACACACACACAGGTTCCTCCTTCAGCGAGTCAGAGCCACACACACACACACACACACACACACACAGGTTCCTCCTTCAGCGAGTCAGAGCCACACACACACACACACACACACACACAGGTTCCTCCTTCAGCGAGTCAGAGCCACACACACACACACACACAGGTTCCTCCTCCAGCGAGTCAGAGCCACACACACACACACACAAACACAAACACACACACAGGTTCCTCCTCCAGCGAGTCAGAGCCACACACACACACACAAACACACACACACACACAGGTTCCTCCTTCAGCGAGTCAGAGCCACACACACACACACACACACAGGTTCCTCCTTCAGCGAGTCAGAGCCACACACACACACACACACACAGGTTCCTCCTTCAGCGAGTCAGAGCCACACACACACACACACACACACAGGTTCCTCCTTCAGCGAGTCAGAGCCACACACACACACACACACACACACACAGGTTCCTCCTGCAGCGAGTCAGAGCCACACACACATACACACACACACACAGGTTTCTCCTCCAGCTGCCTTCTTCACCAACATGTCCTCACACGCCATTCCAACATGGTCTACGACACGCAGCCATGCTGTTCCTGACAGCAAACACACAAGAACCAGACAATTCAGCGCAATCTCAATCCAACCTCAAACCAACTCAATCAGCAACACTACTGAACTTATTGTAGTGGTGTGATAGTAGCTCAGCTGTTTTAAACGTGGAAAGTGGAGCTTTCCAGGAATAACTGAGTTGTGTAGTGTGACAAAAGGCTGTTTTTTATGCTGCATAAACATAATGCAACAGTCAAACGCACGATCTTCTCTCAAATGTAGTCCTGGGAGGGCCAATTCATTTAAGCGATTATGATGCTTAATGAACCGATTCAAAGAAACGATTCAATGATTTATTTGGGTCTCTCCACAGCCTTTTACATGTGCGTTTTGTCAAGAATTATGGGCCCAATTGAGATATTTAAACTTTCTTTATATATATAAAACTTTCTCCCGCTTAGTGTTTTAATTGTTACCTAAAACTATTAAAAATTAATTAATAGTTATTTTTATAACTAATTATTGAAATGTAGCTGAAATAAAATAAAATATAAATATTAAATGAACACCTTTTGAACAACGCTCATTTGCATATTCCTAGAACCGCGTATACTAAATAAGGCAAGGGTGTAGAGTCACATTCAAGCCAATTCAAGATAAATAAAAACTACAATAGTATATTAATATTATTAATAACACTGCCTACTCGAGTTTTATATGCAACTATAAGTTGATTTGTAGGTCAATTGCTCCAAAAAGTGTAACACTGAAGCGCAGTGTAACAGATAGATAGATAGAGAGATAGATCGACAGATAGATAGAGAGATAGACAGACAGACAGACAGACAGATAGAGAGACAGACAGACAGATAAAGAGATAGACAGACAGATAGATGGACAGACATATAGAGAGTGTAAAACTTCAACCTGCTTCACGGCATAAAATTATTTCAAACAATGGCGTGTGTTTTGGTCTGTTGGTCCGACCAAAGGAAGACAGGGGAATATGACTGAAAACAATCATAATTTTGCCTGTATAGTAATGCTAAAGAAATTACACGTAAAAAAAAAAAAAAAAAAAGCATTGCTTTAATATAGTTAGCTACTTTTAGTAGCAAACTACATTTTCAAACGCAACTACTAAGCTTCCCAAGATAAAAGCTACGTAAAGCAGCAAACTCGGGAAATGCTGGCTGTTGTGCAGGGAGAAATCAGTGCTAATTTGAAAATTGGCCCCGGTTCAGATGGACTGACACGTATCTCGGCTGATCCGTCCGTCCTCATGGACTGCGTGCTACTTCATACAGGGGATTTTCCACTTAGCCGAGTGGATTTCGCATCATTTCTTGACAGTTTGCTTTGTTTGTGTGAGGTGAGCGGACGTGCGTCTACGAGAGACACTAATCTCCGTCTCATCAGAGCGACGGGTGCGAGGCATTTATGGCAGATGTCCATTAGCAGCCGATCAGCAGGGTCTGTCTCCACAGGGGCCGTGACAGGTCTGAGTGTGTGTGTGTGTGAGAGAGAGAGAGTGTATTACGGATCCGGCTCTGTGCTGGTCCTGTGGAGTTCTCCCTGGTCTCGGACACAAGCTGCCGTCCTCCCCCCCGCCTCTGAGATCAGGAACCCACTTATCCAGCCACGCCATTGTCTAGTGTGTCCACACACATCTGTTATGCTTGGGCAACACCAACGCTGACAGACAGTTCATTGTTCCTGTGGCCGGTAGGAGGACGCAGTCACAGTCTGGGGTAATTGCCGCTTCTAATTAGTTTAAGACACACACACACGATATTGCTTTTTAATTAAAAGCCATCCAGCCTCTAATGAGCAATCAGTATCAACCAATAAAAAGAGAAAACACATGCACAATCAAAGTGGGGTGAAGCCTAGTGTAGAATGCTCATGCAAAAGTAACTGCCAGGCATTCCAGTCGGTTGCCAGGGTGTTGCTATGCAAGTATTCTGTTTTTAGTGCGTTGCTATGGTTTTCTGGGTGGCTCTTAGGGCGTTGCACGGGCTTTCTCTAAAAACATATCCTAAAGGGATAGTTCACCCAAAAACTAAAATTCTACAATCATTTACTAACCCTCATGTTGTTCCAAACCTGTATGAGTTTCTTCCGTTGAACACAAGATATTTTGAAGAATGTTGGTAACCAGGCAGTTGACGGTAGCCATTGACTTCCATAGTATTTTTTTTTTCCTTACTATGGAAGTCAATGGCTGTTTGGTTACCAATACTCTTCTAAATATCTTCTTTTGTGTTCAACAGAAGAAAGAAACTCATACAGGTTTGGAACAACTTGAGGGTGAGTAAAACTTTCATTTTTGTGTGAACTATCCCTTTAAGCTCATCTTTTAAAGAGCAGATTCAAATGCAAAAAAAAAAAAAAAAAATCTCAAAAGCATCTATTGGATGTGACATTAGAATGATTTCTGAAAGATCATGTGACACTGAGTAATGATGCTGAAAATTCAGCTTTGATCACAGGAATAAATTACATTTTACAATATATTCACATGGAAAACAGTTATTGTAATCATATTTCACAATATTACTGTTTTTAGTATTTTTGATCAAATAAATGCAGCCTTGGAAAGCAAAAGAGCCTATTTTCAAATATCAACATTTTAAACAATAGTGTATGTAAAGAAAGGAGAAAGAAAGAAAAAGATTGAGCAAGGCTGGTCTTGCTTAATCCCAGAATGCCAATATGTCCCATGTTGCCATGGATTCTGTAACCTGATAATGTGAACAGACTGTACCGTCACTGTGGGAATATGGGCGGCTTTCACCTCATCTCACAACTCGGGTCCTCTCTGAACTCCCTGTGGGCCGCTGGCTGACACACACCTGCTAATGATGACGGGAACCTGGAGATGATAGAGGAGGGTGAGAGAAAACAATCTGTACACA
>CM060635.1:4142645-4210145 GCA_030578275.1 Meda fulgida
AGACAGACAGACAGACAGACAGACAGATAAAGAGATAGACAGACAGACAGACAGATAAAGAGATAGACAGACAGAGAGATAGACAGACAGACAGATAAAGAGATAGACAGACAGACAGACAGATAGAGAGATAGACAGACAGACAGACAGATAAAGAGATAGACAGACAGACAGACAGAGAGATAGACAGACAGACAGACAGACAGACAGATAAAGAGATAGACAGACAGACAGAGAGATAGACAGACAGACAGATAAAGAGATAGACAGACAGACAGATAAAGAGATAGACAGACAGACAGACAGATAGAGAGATAGACAGACAGACAGACAGACAGATAAAGAGATAGACAGACAGACAGACAGACAGACGGATAAAGAGATAGACAGACAGACAGACAGAGAGATAGACAGACAGACAGACAGATAAAGAGATAGACAGACAGACAGATAAAGAGATAGACAGACAGACAGACAGATAAAGAAATAGACAGACAGACAGATAAAGAGATAGACAGACAGACAGACAGACAAATAAAGAGATAGACAGACAGACAGACAGACAGATAAAGAGATAGACAGACAGACAGAGAGATAGACAGACAGACAGACAGATAAAGAGATAGACAGACAGACAGACAGATAGAGAGATAGATAGAGAGATAGATAGACAGATAGAACTGAATCAGATCTCAGCTCTGTTAATGGATCTTCACATCTCTGATCAAAGGTGTGCATGTGTCTTATAATAATCATCTGTGTTTTTCCTCGTTCATGTTACGTCTGCTCAGTGTCTGCATGTGTTTGTACTGGACCTGAAGCTTGCCAGCAGAACCACCAGACGCCACACACACATGTTCAGAACATTAAGTGTGCAAGATGTGTTCAGTAATGCATTAAAGTACAGAGAGAAGAGAGGCTGCGCTTCTACATTAAGATCCTCTGGGTTTTGTCAATACAGACACAAAATGACATTACTCACATCACTGTATATTTTCTGCTTTAGGAGCTAGACTATATGCATGGAACGAACCGAATGGATATTTCAGCTCAAGATCAAACCATTTGCACTACATTCTTGGACAATGTGAATAAATAACAAGCAATATAAACAGAGCGCCTGGAGCCAGTCTAAATAAATCATTCAGATACACATTAACGCATAATAGTGCACTGAAGGTTTTTCATTCACAAGATGAATACAGTAAGTGAATGGAAGTTATCATACACAGTGTAAATATGAACAAATAACACCTTCACGATCAATATTTCAGGTTGAAACTACAGATGGAAGAAGTAAAAATGCCTTGTTTTTTCTAAACTATCATTATTTTTGTGGATTATGTAAAAGCCAAATAGATTGAAGCTCCTGGATGTTTTGTGCCCTAAGGGAGGATTGCATTTAATCCAGGCTTTAGAGAGAGGCCCATCTGAACATAATCTCCAGATTAAAAACACAAGCGTTTCATTCAGAGCTCTTTCACAGCATCTCTATACCATTCAGTAAATATTATAGAGGCCGTTCATTAATACGCACACCACAGCCCTACGCATTTCTGGACAACTGACTAAAAATCAAATATTTCACTTCTTCAAATGGTTTCATGCATGTTACAACATTTATCACAACATTTGTAACAGTGGATTCGGCATGTGATGGTGTGGATTGTAAAGACGTGTGATGGTAAAGACATTTATTTCATATTTCTTTAGAGATATCATTGTAAAAATGTGCTCGCCGGTGCTAACTCTCATTTCCATCAATATTTATTATCTATTTGGAAACACTACAGCAAAGAATTATAATATTTATCGAAAGGGATTTAGTATTAGTCTTAAAATGCAAAAATACCAAGGGTTCTGTATATTAAGGTTGTTCTGATTTGACCTCATACTGTGAGATGCAGGGGAGAGCAAATGCTTGGTTTGTCCTTCCTTCAGCATCTGCACACACACACACACACACACACACACACACACACACACACACACACACACATCAGGGTAGTTAAATGTGGTGCACTTTTACTGCAGCTTCTGTAAATACCTGCTGTGCACCTGGAAAATTGGTGCTCGGACAAATCTGACTAAATAGTTTAGTTCAATAATGTTTTTTATTTGATATTTTGTTTCAAAGAAAGTTTAAACAAGACTTAAGTTAATAAAGTTTTTTTCTTAAGTGAACTTAAAGCATGTTAAAGAAGTTTAAGTTCATTGTTATGAAAATTGCACGAAATTTTTGATATAAAATATATATTCTTCAGAAAATGTTTTATTCTAAAACTGAGAAACTGAAAGCCATTAATATTAACATGTCGCGTGTCAAATTTGAGGTTGATATCTCAGATTTTTATGAGAGATGAAATTCGTTGTGGTCATTGTAACTATTTGATTCAGGACATTTAACCCATTTGAATCATATCCATGATCTTTTTTTTTTGTCTATGTGCTCGTAGCAAGTGCCAAAACCTTTTAAACCAAAAATGATGAAAAAATAAATAAATTAAATGCAAAATCTTCAGCACTGGCAGGAAATGACATCACCCCTGAGAAAAGGTATTTTTGTTCTAATATCAAAAGACTGAATCCACAGATATTAACACCTATATGCTACATCTCATTTTGTGTTTATGGTTTATATATAAAAACTGCAAATTATAGATCAAGGTTATTATTGTTAAAACTAAACTAAAATTAAAAGTATTAAAAAAAGTTTTTACTTAAAATAAAATAAACATTAGCTACTGTAACTTCTGAAATAAAATATAAAAAGTTAACTTATTTTATTTCAGCTAGTTGCCAGGGCACCATTTCTCTTTTTCGTTTAGTTTAAGTCGAAGTACTACCGTTTTTTTTTTTTATTCGCTTTGGTATTTTTTTATAAGTTAGGTGTACATTTTCAAAACTCAAAGTACTAATACCACAACAGATCGTCAAAAGTGCAATTTTCAGCATGTTTTTAATTGTGTTTATACAATACACAAAATCACAAAGTATCCTTTTCACTACACAAAATAACAATTTCATCTACTGTATATTAATGTTTCATTCACAGTAACTGCTTTTCATGCCATTACTATCAAACTTTTCACTTGCATCTCTTCTCTCATCATCTCTTCTCTTGGTTAATCAATGAATTCTTCTTACATTATAAGTGATTTATCTTAGATTATAACCACTATGTTCAAAGTGTGTGTATGTGTACTGGAGAATGACTGTAAAACATCAGGTTGATCAGAGATGCATCAGTAGAAGGGAGACAGATGTCATTAAATAAAGCATTTTACATTACAGTATGCATGTCATGTGATACTGTAAACAGATTATATGACAGAGACTGCCACATTACTGCCCAGCAAACAATTTTGCGTTTAAAAGACGTCTAATAGCTGTCCAAACACATCCCAGACGTCTAAAACAAGGCGAAATTTGAGCTGTCAGTGAAAATTTGATAGACGTTTAAACTATCACCCAAGTATAGACTAGTCATCAATTAGATAACAAAATGAAATGAGTGAAGAAATTAAACCAAACACCTTGTAATCAGTTTACTTTGCCTTCATGATGGAATATTATACATTTCACAAGTTATTTAGTCAAAAACGACAACCAAATTCAGGGTTATTTTGGCTAGAAGTGAATTACTTATAGCCGGACTATATCGTGTCTATAGTTGACCTAGACGGTGAAATGACGGCTATTGCTTGCTGGGTGAAACTCACCCTTATAAAGGTCAACTACAGTATAGATTCAGTCATGAGAACATTATTGTATTACCTTAATTATTTCAGCAATAACGGTGATTTGAAACATATCTTGCATTGTTTTCTGTTAAATTAACTGATTGTTAAAAGTACTAAATTGTAAGAAGATCACGGTTGTGTTTCAGTGATTAAACCAAATCTTATTTATTACATATTACAATAATCTTGAGTTTGAAACAATGATTATATGGACTAAAAATGTAATAACTGTAATGAAAGAATAAGATCAGGTTTTGAAAGAATGATTAGCTGTGTTACTAGTGTGATCAAGAGTTTTGAAAATGCACACCTTGTGAAAATAGTACCAAAGCGAATAAATGAAAACAAATTAAAATTAAAATACAGTAAACAGTAAAATAATTAAACCTTTAATCAAAATAGGCATTTTTCTTTTTAAATAGCCTGATAAAAAGACAAAATAAATCAAATAAAAAAAAGAAACTGAAAAATTTAATCTAATTCGAAATATTAACAAAAACTACAATAGTGTGATACTAAAATAATTGCACGTTATTCCAAAGAAAAATTTTCTGCTTCCGTCTTCAAAATGTAGTCTGTGACTCTCTGTAATATAACTAAAGCAACTCCCCAAACTAAGTAAAGGGAATGACGGGACAGAAGACCTGTTCACGGGTGTGAGGTGCGCGACAGGCGCGTGTGCTGGAGCTTTCCCTGTTCATGGATGATGAATCGGCAGCACCTGGCTCCTTCAGGCAGCTGATGAAGATGAAGATGATGAAGGTGATGCCAGAGATCTGATCTCAGCCGAAGCTCGATACCATCGGACCTATTGTGCCCCTCCACACACACACACACACACACACACACACACACTGAAGGATCAACAACTCACCAAGCACCTCTTAATCAGTCAACGCCAAAGTTACTGGCAAAATAATCAAAGTAATTTAAATGTTAGTCACTTATAGGGTTCAAGTGAACAAAAATTACCAAATTTTACAGAATCTATTGTGCCGTCGCTGTGCAAAAAAAAAAGAAAAAAAAAGTTGTGTTGGTTGAAGACATTTCAACACAGTTCAAGTTTTGTTTTTCAGTTATGGCGCCCTCTAGCATTGGAAAATAATACAATTATCGCATATTGTCCAGGTCTATACTAAATTGCATCAGGATTTGTTGGTATATTACCTTATAGGGCAAGAGACTATTATAGGGTCAATTGTAGGGTACAATTTGTCCTGTATATACATATAAAAGACACCAACAATAAATTGTTAATTAAAAAAATCTAATTTTGCTAACTTCAGTTTGATTACCAAACAACACAGCAACTTTGAACTTTAAAATCGGAGTCTCTTTTTCAGTATAGCCTATATTGTTTTTATAAGAAATAATAATCTATTTTATAAAAATAGTTATAGGCTACAACATCCCAAACAAATCTGCTGATCTTTTCGTTGCCATTTTTTATAAGCTACAGGTAAAAATGTTTCATATCCATTTATAATTAATGTGCTACTCTATATATAGGGGTTCCTATAATGGGTCATTTTATGGATTTAGTTTTAGCTCATTAACTTCGTTTTAATATTATCACTTGAAAATAATTTAATAACTGTTAAACATGAAGGTATTGTGCAATAATTTAAGACATTTCTCCTAGAGAACCTTTTTGAAATAAAAGGTTCTTTAAAATTGAGTCAAGAACTCTACAGTTCTATTTAGAACTCTGAGAAGAACGCCAATCTGTCTGTTAATAGATCATCAGATCCAGACCTTCTCTCTTCTGAGCCGTGTTTCACAGGGGATGGGATGGCACATGGCCAGACACTTTGAACGGGAGCCAGGTGCATGTTGGGATGCTTTAGACGGGGTGAGAATGACACTTGCTGTGAAAGCAAGTTGTGACAACAACCAAGGCCATGTAGCCGAAACCAGTTAGACTCCACGGCCTGTGTTTGTCTCTAGTGGTATTGCAACTATTAACACGTTAAAACAATAGCAAGACTCTCATCATAACCACACTCGGATTCAGAAATTATGGATCGGGCCTCTACGGAGACAAAGCTCAAAAGAGAACGACTAAAAATTGATAAAATCCAGGATTCAGACATGAAATGGGGATAGTAGAATAAGAGGAAATAAAACCTGAACAACAGCACCACCTGCTGTTCACTGACGGTCTCCTGGTGTTGATATTTGGGCAGATTGGCTGCTGTACGTATAAAGGTCATAAAATGACACATTAAGACATTAAAGGTGAAGTATGTAAGATTTTTTTATGTTAAAATACATTATCTTAACCCAGTTTGTTGTTTGACTACTATCAGTATGTAATTAAAGGGATAGTTCACCCAAAAATAAAAAATTCTGTCATCATTTACTTCCAGACCTGTATGAATTTTTATCTTCTGCTGAACACAAAAGAAGATATTCTGAAGAATATGGGTAACCAAACAGTTGATAGGCCCCATTGACTTCCATGTATATATTTTTTTCCATATTATGGAAGTCAATGGACCGAGGATCATCAACTGTTCGGTTACCCGTATTCTTCAAAATATCTTCTTTTGAGTTCAGCAGAGGAAAGAAACTCAGACAGGTTTGGAACAAATTGAGGTTGAGTAAATGATGTAATGAATGTAAATTAATTTAAATTTTTTGGTGAACTATCTCTGTAATGGGTTTGTCTCTCCCAGAGCCGTTGAATATGAGAGTTGCGACACGCTTTGAGCTCGCGGTCACGCGGTCACGTGGTTCATGGAGCTCTACATAGTTCCGAACAAATCCGCGTTGCCAATGGTTTCAAGCGGGGCAGACAGCAGCAGCTATATTTGCAGCAATTATCGGTAAATATTGAAGCATACTGTACATTGATTATTACGTTGACACTTAAATGACTTGCATTTAATAGCATTTTTTTCTGGGGAGTAGCAGAAACACAGCATAAATACGTTTTTGTGTTTAATTTTGGAGGGGAATGGCGTAGAATACATTTACAGCAACGACCATCTTTTGCAGCAAATCTCTGTAAATATGATGGAGAGACGGCATTAAGGTTAACATTGTGGTCAGTTGAAATGAAACTGGAGATATGGTTACTGAAAATAATAATTTATAACATTAACGTTACTGTTAACGGGATACATTTCAGTATACATTTACATGTAGACATTCTGTACACAGTACATCGTATGCATGTATTTGTGTGTTCTGACGAATGCTTTAAAAAGGATGTAGGGGTACATTAGCCATACTAAAATAAATCCTATAACGTTAATGTTAGATTGTGTTTAGGAATAGTTATTTTACTCAGTAATCTGTCCAGTTATACACACACGCATGTGTATACACACACACACACACACACACACACACACACACACACACATATATATATATATATATATATATATATATATATTTAAAATAACTATTTTCTATTTTAATATATTTTAAAATGTCATTTATTGTGATGTAAAGCTGTATTTTCCGCATCATTACTCCAGTCTTCAGTGTCACATGATCCTTCAGAATCACTCTAATATGATGATCTGATGCTCAAAAAACATTAATTATTATTATCAATGTTGAAAACAGTTGTGTACAATTTTATCAGGATTGTTTGATGAATAGAAAGTTCAAAAGAACAGTGTTTATTTGAAATAGGATCTTTTGTAACATCATATTGTCTTTACTGTAACTTTTGATCAATTCAATTCATCCTCGATGAATAAAAGAAAGCTATTAATAGAAATTCCTACTCACTGACCGTAAAATTTTGAACGGTAGTGTTAAATGTTACAAAAGCTTTCTATTTCAGATTCATGCTGTTCTTTTGAACCTTCTATGCATAAAATAATCTTGAAATAAAATTGTACACAAATGTTTTCAACATTGATAATAATGAGAAATGTTTCTTGAGCATCAGATCATCATATTAGAGTGATTTCTGAAGGATCATGTGACACTGAAGACTGGAGTAATGATGCTGAAAATTCAGCTTTGATCACAGCAATAAAATACACTTTACAAATATATATATATATATATATATATATATATATATAGAAACAGTATGGTTTATTTTTTATTTATTATTATTTCACAATATTACAGCTTATTACAGTTTTACAGTTTATTTTTAATCAAATAAAAATGCAACTTTGGTGAGCAGAAGAGACTTCTTTTAAAAACATAAAAAAAATCGTACCAATCCAAAACTTTTGGTGTATATACACATTGTTCTTGAAACGTTTATGTCAATAAAGCCCTTTGAATTGAATACATTTGTTGTGTGTTTTGCATTTTAGAGGTAAGGGGGACTGCTCCCATAAGGTATAATACATTTATAGTATTTACTGTATATATTTTTCTTGTGCTTCTATGGTCATAATTACTAACATCCTTATGATAAAATACATTCACATAAACCTGCACAAGTAAATATCAATTAAAGATGCTCAGTTTTAAGTCAAGAAAGAAGTTTGGTCAACAGTAAAAATATATATACAAGGCAACCAATTGCATTCAACAAAACATTTAATTCTAGATTATATCTAGGGAGAGGGTAGGTAAGTTTTCCTTGAACGTTCTGTCTTCAAAGAAACTCGTTCAACTCCTACAGGGAGAGAAAGATGGCAGAAAGCAGGCCATCAGGAATCATACAAGTGTTCACAATGGCCATTACATTCTGCCACCAAAGCTGTAGATGATCTGAGACCTGCTGGTGAATCGAGAATCAGTCTAATGCTTAGCCATACACTGATAACAAAAGCATTCAAACTCAACGCTAGATTAAATACACATTTAAAGCCTATGTTTCCTAAACATTTTCATGAGGTTGAGATTACAGAAGTGAGAGTACACACCTACAGTTAGGTCAATACCTACTTGGACATTTGTCATGATTTCTGTTATTTTGACTACTTCTGTACATAATTTTAAATTAAATGAGCACAAAAATATCTATACCTATATACAAACGACTATTGTTATTCAAATTGTTATTCTTACACAACAACATTATGGAAGAAGCTGGATGATTATTTTGCTCATCCAGCAAATTATACAAATGAATGTGTTTATTGCATTATGATACCATATAAAGCTCAGCCAAACATTCTGCTTTTCTATGATGTTCAGGGTTTTTTATACTGTCATAGAGGTGTAAATTACTTTACACGTTGTAGCATTGAGGTCTTATTTGTGGGGGTGCTGCTGTACTACTGTATTTGTATTTATTTCTAATATTCTTACCACCTCATGTCATGTATGTAAATAGGGTTGACAAAAAAAACATCAAAACTTAAATATGATGTTGCACTACATTGTATTCAATGACCTCAGTATTGAATTTACACATTTCTGACTGGCAGCTAACGTTAGTGAAGTGTTGGTCACATAAGCTAGCTGCAATTAACTATTATCTTCCAATAAACATTATTGGATACATAAATTACAACTACTGACTAGATTCATAAGAGGAGGGCTAATGCGTTCAAATGTAAAAAAAAAAATACAGTAATTTCATCAACTTACCAGCGAGCACACTTCGGAAACACTGAAAATGAATGGGGTTCAGTGCTGGAACTATCAGTGTTTGGAACCATCGGCTGCTCCACGACACGCGCTACTTCCGCATTCCAAAGTTCCTATGGCGGTCTATGGGAGTGTCTTAAAGCTGCCGTCGGCAACATTTTTTGATCATATTCAGTGAAATCGACACTATAATCCGACAGAACAACTTAAATAAAGTGGTTTTAGAAAAAACCCGAGCTTCTAACTCCACCTGGAGCGTGTTATTTGTTTTGCAAAAATCCACCGCTCCCGGATCATTGTGTCCAATCAGCGCGGGGGGTGAGATCTGACTGTCAATCACAGGTCGTGCACACGCCACCCCTCGCGCACGTTACAATCACATGCACACGCCTGAAGCTCGCGCAGTAATGAAGAGTGATGGCGGAAAAGATTCCAATTCCTCGGTTAACCTCAGAGCTAGGAGGTCAGAAACAACACAGGAAAAGAGAACACCTGCTGAAAGGAAAGAAGTAAAGAAAGAGAGCGACCGTGCCGTAATAAAACCAGGATCAACATCGGATCGGCATTTGAAAGGTGGAGAGATTTACGTGATTTAATTGGGTTCAAGCTGGATGCAGAGCTTGCAACATTTCTTCTCGACAGGTAATTGTGCTTTATCAACCAGTTACTTTATTTCTTCATGTTATGTTAGTAATCTAAGTATGTTTGCCCAAATGTGTTGGTATGGATAGCTAACGTTAGCACTTGTTGGGCAGGTTCGTGGTGCACACACACTGACGAGCACGAACTCGGTGGGAGGGTATTCGTTGATAGTGGAGGAGGGACATGAGAGTTGTAAACATTCAACATTTTGCCTAAGTCCACTCAATCTGCCAGACTTGCCAACTGCAGCTTTAACCTTTCTTTTACTGTCTATGGTCGTAACTCTGTTTTTCAACGGCTCTGGTCTCTCCCAAAAGTGTAAACGTTGAGGCCCACAGGCACCATCATTCAAAACATTGAGAGCAGATCTGTCAATCTCTTTCCAGCTCAACCAATAGTGTCGGTTTGGGGCGTGGCTTCTGTAGCAGGAGGAGCCAGAGTTGTGGGGCCATCAGTAAGGGTTACAAGAACTGTTGCACAAAAAAAAAATAACATGCTAGAAACATAATAATCACTGCAATAATGAACCAATCATAGACTCTTAAACATTTGCCTATTTAAATCCAAACAGTGACTTTTTATGCATTCATTCATAGAACAAGATTTTTAGCGTTGTAAATTGATTAATTATTCAAAATAAGTACCTACGCAAGAGAGTATGCATTATGCAGTTCCGGATGCAGCCCATGAAGGATGTGTTACATGGGAAATAGTTTACACAGACACATATCAACACATCTAATATTAATCCCAATATGAAAGTAGCTGTTTTTACCATGAGACATGCTTTCACAAACACCATAAGAGCTGTGTTCGTGATGCTAAATATGAGAGTATGCTGTATTTGCTGAGATTATGTCATTCAGGTGGTGCCAATAGTGTGGCAGAAACTACACCTCACATTAAATCATCTTTTGTAAGTTTTAATATTTTGTTTATTCTTTGGGAAATAGAATGTGCCTCAATGACCATTCATTTTAATACACATTTAATACACATGGAAACACATTTTCCATATATTATCCTTTTTTCCAAATCTAGCCGGTTTAAATTTAATTTGAAAATGTTTATTTTCTATATATATAAAAGTTTGTGGTCAATAAGATATATATATATTTTTTTTTAAAAGAAGTACAAAAATACAAAACGGCAATATTCTGAAATATTATTACAACTTAAAATAACTATTTGAATTTAAAATATTCTATTGTAATATATTTTCATTAAATCATTACATTACATCATAACTCCAGTCTTCAGTGTCACATGATCCTTCAGAAATCATTCTAATATGATGATTTGCTGCTCAAGAAACATTTCTGATTATTATCAATGTTGAAAACAGTTGTGCTGCTTCATATTTTTGTGGAAACCGTGATAAGTGATTTTTTTTTTCAGGATTCTTTGATGAATAGAATATACAAAATCATTTATTTGAAATAGAGTAATTGTATTTATGTTATAAAAGATGTCGGTCACTTTTGGTTTAGATTTTAGTTGAAAACATATCACTTGCTAAATATAAATTGCAACATCTATAACACTATCCGTGACATCTGAAATATTCTATGGGATATTTTTCGAACACACCTCCTAGCATTAGTGTAGAATCATTCTCATCACCTTGATTATAATAATGTAAATGATGTAAGAATTTTTGTGAAGATGTTCAACTAAACAATATCAACTAAACTAATAATCCACGGAAAGCTTTTTCAGAAATTATATCTTGTAAAAAGACGTTCCATCTTTGCAACAAAAGTCAATAGTTGCTTCAATCTCATCCAAAAGAGGTAATGATCTTTCCAGTCTGCTCAGGGTTACACTTAGAGGTTACTGAAAATAACATACTGAAGGATGACAATAATATATTACAAAAGGTTTTCCCTCACTGTGTGTGAAAGCGGTTTTTGTAGAGGAGTAACGATTAACAGTGAAGGGCAGAATGTCACAGAGGTCAGGAAAAATGGTTCTGGCATCAGGTTTGCGATTCAGCAGCATCTGAAGGTCAAGCTCTTTCTAAAAGAATCTCAAATGGAAGCAGAACAACATAAGGACAAAAATATTCAGCTTAGTTCAGTGTATTTATGAGCAATCTGAAACTAATTACATGGGCATTCCTTTTTCCTTTTTTTGGAAGCAGTAAAAAAAAAAGAGAAAATATCAATTTTGGTCATATTATTATAATTTAAATAGAATTTCAGATAAATATCCAGGTGAAATAAATAGTAAATTGTTTAAACTCATCAGTCTTGCATTTGGCTTTCACTTTAAATTAAAAGCATTATTTCTAAAAGTAGATATTTTCGAAAGAGCTAAGTTAATTGTGACCACTAGGAGGCAATAAACTTCCACCAAAAAAAAAAAATTATGAATAGGCAAAATTGAATATATAAATTAAGATCAAATAATTTGATGGGGATAAATGTCATTAATTAGCCTATTATTTAATAAATTATTATAATTTATAAAATATATCTTTTATAAATAATAACAACAATTTTGATAAAATATATTATAAAAGTATTTAATAATAGTATTTGAATTATAGTGAAAACAGGTAAAATACAAATTTAAATTTCAAATGACAACAACAACAACACAATCATTAATATTATTATTTATAAATAACATTCTTCTGATCAGTAATTTTCATTTTATTATGATTTGTAAACAACAAAAAGAAATACCTTTCACACCTGAAAAAATACTGGTATAGCCTAGATATAGAATCATATATAAAAAAAAAATATTTAATGCAACATATAAGTTATCTGAGTTAACTCAGGCATTCATTAATTATACTTTCTTATAAAATGCTAAATTATGAAAAGTTTTTCTATAGTAATTAAGTAATTAAATAAGTTTTCCAGCACCTTTTGCATATTTGAACCAGTGAGTATGATTTTGAGATCCATCTTTTCACACTGAGGACAACTGAGAGACTATTACAAAAGGCTCAAACATTCACTGTAGCTCCAGAAGAAACCATGATGCATGAAGGGGGTGAAAACTGTTTGAATTTTAAGATCAAGGTAAATTATACTTATTTTGTCTTCTGGGAAACACTTAAGCATATTCTGTAGCTTCTGAAGGCCAGTACTAAATGAACAAGTGAAAAATTACAAATCTTCATCTGGTTCAAAAGTTTCCACCCCCGGCTATTAATGCATTGTGTTTGCTTCTGGAGCATCAGTAAATGTTTGAACCTTTTGTAATAGATTTAGATTTTTTTAGATTTGGAAAGAGTTAAAATATGCAAAAGGTACTGGAAAACCCCAAAAATGTGTGGGACCTGGAGTGGAGAACATTGGGCAGTTTAAAGGAACACTCCACTTTTTTTGGAAATAGGCTCATTTTCCAACTCCCCTAGAGTTAAACAGTTGAGTTTTACCGTTTATGAATCCATTCAGACGATCTCCAAGTCTGGCGGCAGCACTTTTAGCATAGCTTAGCATAGATCATTGAATCTGATTAGACCGTTAGCATCTCTCTCAAAAAAATGACCAAAGAGTTTTGATATTTTTCCTATTTAAAACTTGACTCTGTAGTCACATCGTGAACTAAGACCGACGAAAAATGAAAAGTTGTCGTTTTCTAGCTATAGTTCCTAGCCATATCGGCCTAGAAAATCACAACTTTTCATTTTCCGTCGGTCTTAGTACATGATGTAACTACAGAAGAGGCAAGTTTTTAATAGGTTTAAAACTGTTTAACTCTACGGGAGTTGGAAAATGAGCCTATTTCCAAAAAAGTGGAGTGTTCCTTTAAACTGCTCAGGACAAACAAGGGACACAAGAACAACCATCACAAAAAAAAACAACAAAAAAAAAACAACTGGATCATCCAGGCCACGACACAGTATTAAGAATCAAGGGTACATATACTTTTGAACAGGGTCATTTTTATAAATTCAGCTATTATTTTGTCTTGTGGACTATGAAAATATATTTTATGTAAAATTTCTTATTCAGGACAGCACTAAATAAAAACTAACATATATTTTGTATGATCCCTCCTATTTTGTTTATATATATATATAGTTGAATGTGCTGGATTGTTATGCTGTGGGCTGAAAGTTTTGCTTTATTTTCGTGTGGGTTTCCTCTCGATGTGAAGGCGGACAGAGTTAACGAGTATAAAATACTTTACAGACACTTCTCTTAGCAGCGTCTCTGATTCTCATGAGCCTCATCTTCAATCTCCACAAATCATGTCTGCATCGAATGCAATCAAAAGTGTGGCCACATCTTCACAAATCCAACGGAAATTCTCGTTATCTTAGCATGTGTCAGCCAAATGTTTGAATAATTGACACCTTAATGAGGCTAAATTAATTTGCCCCTAATGACCCTGCGCCTAACTAGAAGCACACTTGACACGCTCCTCAAATTCACAGCACAGGAAATCGGCCCGTTTCGCTGGAATACAAGTGTTTGTGGGTTTTACAGGGATTTCAGGTTTGATGAGATGGAAATAATGAAGTAGAGGCTCTTGAGCAAATGATGATGAATTCTGTGTTTTTAAAGCAGGCAGAGATCAGCGCGTCAGGAGCTGAACTCTGTGGAAACATCTCACTGCCGGGTTAAGATCTTTTGTGTTATCAGCGTCAAATAAATAAATAAAAAATGCATTGCATAAAGGATCATTCAGTCTAATCCTGTGTGTTTTATTCAAGTAGTGTTATGCTTAACTGAAACCACGCAAATCCATTCAAGCACTCTGTATACAGCCTGTTTATTATTCAAATTAGTATCAGCATTATTGTTGTTCTTATTTTAATCGTTGAGGTTAACTGACTGAAACGCTGGTTTCGAGGCTTCATTGGATCTTATAAAGATGTTTTCATTGGTTCAACAGAGATTTTTCTGGACATTAAATATATGCTTTCATTTTTTGCCGTCCATATTGATTTATTTAAGTTATAAGTTTCTACGAAAAGAGTTGCATTACACCAAAGGGTCCGTTATTTTGGTGTTATTTGGATTAATCCAGCATTTCAGATAACATGATGGCCTACATCTTTAATGTTTAAGTGAATCTAAAAACCGACTACTATTCATTGACAATCTTCCATTCTACTAATGCACTTTACACATTCAAACTTTTTTATATAATGACGTCTTAAATTAAGTCTGCCACACAAAGTGAGTTTGTGTGTTTGTAGTGAGTTAGTTGTTAGTATTTGCAGCGCGTTTCTGTATTCGGTTGAGTTGTGAATATTTGCAGAATGTGTCTATTCTGTTGAGCTCTCTCTGCCACTGTAGAAAAGACTGTTCAGGATATTTTTCCAAAATAGAAGAAAATAAATATATACAGGTTCAGAACAACATGAAGGTGAATAAATGACAGAAAGGTTTCTGCTCAAGGTTTGAGGTGAGCTAAAGCCTCTTATAAAGATGCAGCTGTCCCTCATTTGAGATTCCCAGGCCTAAAAAAGACATCCATGCTGTAACCTCCAGGTGTCCGCGGGTCTTTCAGCTCTCAGAGTGCTCTGTGAAACCCGCTACAGATGGAGACAAGATAAGAAACACACTCATTGAGGGGGAGGGCTCATAAAGGAGAGACAGAGAATGAGTGGCACATGAAAAAGACAAGTGACGTGATGAATCAATGAAATGAGTCGCTGCACACAAAACAAAACGCGAGACCCTGTCTGCCATTTACGTTCAACGAGATATTCACACACACACACACACACACACACACACACACACACACGGGCTCCTGTGTACATTTAAATACAGAGCACTTTTAATGAATGAACGCCTTTTGAAAGCCCAACTGGGAGTCTCGTTCAATAGTCGTATAAATATATCTGTCTAAATAGACAAATCTGAAGAAAACGTGAGTGCTTGCTCATGCAAATGTCGCCCGCCACAATGCTAGCACATTGCTAGTTTTCCAGGGTGTTCTGGGTGATTAGAAGTTTACTAGGGTGTTCTGATTTCAGGAAGGTTTCGAGGTGGTAAATAGTTTGTTATAGGTGGATAGATCATAGCTAGAATGTCGCTAGATGGATGCTAGGGTGTTCTGGGTGGTTGCGAGAGCTTTGCTAGGTGGTTAATAAGGCATTCTGGGTGTTTCTGAAACGTAGTTGGATACTAGGTCTTCTGGGTGGCTACTAGAAGGTTGCTACTGGTCCAAATCAAAAGTGTCACCCCAAATAATCTATGATATTCATGGGCACTAAACTGTAGGGCTGCACAATATATCAAAATCATCGAAATAACGCATGTACATATCAGGTTATCGCAACGCATATGCAATACGTACATCAAAAATGGTTCTTTGAGGATCTAAAAACGGTTCTGTGAAAAAAAAACTTTTGGAACCTTTATTTTTGAGTGTACAGAGCAATTATAAATATTTCTTTCTACTTTATGATAGTTTTCTTGTCTTGCCTTAAGAGCTAGAATTCACATCTGTCACAGCTGAACAGACACTTTCTTTCTGATTTAAAAAAAGCAAGACGTGAGACACTTCCTCCTGACAGCACGACAACTAAACAGCTTGCTGCAACAATGCCAATTACATCTCCCTGTTTGAGCAGGAATGGTGTCCCGGGTTACACTAATGTGTGTAAAATAGATGTTTAGTTAAACCCTCATTTACTGGTCCTGACCTTTCAATGTCCCTCTCAACAATAGGAAACTCTTCAAGATTCAGTCATGACGTCAGAAGAGGAGCGACTTCTGATTGGCTGAAACAGATGTCCAACCATATGCAGGTTGATAAATGCCAAAGTTTTAAGTTAAATACAACCAGTGATTTTGTATGTCACAGATGAGATACTATTACTCTGTGTTGCCAACTCAGCTACTTTTCAGACCCCTTGGTGACTTTTTTCAAATCCAGTGACTATTTGGACTGCTGTTTAACATGTTGTCGGTCACTATATCATACCCAAGCCATTGTCTGGCAGAAAATATGTAAATAAGAACAGCTTTATTGGACATTTAGCTGTTATATTAAAATACATGAACATGGATTAGGAGAGAAAACAGATTGTGTCGATGTCATCTAGCGACATTTAGCAAATTTGAGCAGGCAAAAGTCTTAGTTGAAGTTTTAGTCATTTTGTTGCACATTCGTCTTTTTTTTATTTTTTGCTGTCAAATTGATTAATTGTGATTATTCACATCTAACGTGTGTGTGTGTGTGTGCCCGCATATATAAACATACATATTTACAAACTTTTATGTTAAATACGATTTGTCCCGATTAATTGGTTTGACAGCACTAGGTTTATATATATATATTATAATTTTTTATTTCAGTTTTAGTTATTTTAGTGCATTAACTTGAAATAAATGAGAACTAAATGAAAAAGGAAAATGTTTCCTTGGCAACTGGAAATAAGTTTTTGTGTATTTTATTCTATTTCATATAATGATTTTTTTTAATGGTTTTAGTGATAACTATCCACAGTATGTACTATACTCTCGGTTTGAAAAAATGAAATAATGAAATATACAGAGAATCTGTACAGCACTGAATATAACATTAAAAAAATAAACAATAAAAATATACAATTGATTACACTGATTCACACTCACATTCACACAGTCTGGCCACAACAAAAATTAAATATTACACGTGTATTTAGTAATAATGACTTTGACCATGACAAGCTATATCTTTCAACTCACGACTAATTAAACTTTCACATGATACATACGCAATGCATTAAACATCACAGTCCTTTCCAAAGCCTGTTTCTGTGAGCGGCATGCTGCACACTACTGGACAACACACACACACAAACACAGCACTAGAGATGCATTTACGGGTGTGTGGAAAAGAGCAAACCCTATAAGTGGCCATTAAAATAAGCTGTAGCATCACTTACACCTGAACACTTACAGGACACAACAGTGAAGCTCTCTCTCTCTCTTACACACACTCTTTCACTCGTTGTCCATCTATCCATCCATCACACATATCTCTCTCATTCTCTGTGTGTGTGTCTCTTCATGCTTCAGTCTATTTTAGGCTGTTACAGTTGCTGTTGTCACTTGTTATGTGAGGATTGTTGCACTTTCTGCTTTATATTTGCTAGCTGGTCATCACAATTATGTAGTAAATATGTCTACTCTGTTTCTTTTCACGCTGACAGATACCGGAGACCAGAATATCACAGGGACTTGAGGAGGGACTCTTGATGTGGACTACCAAAAACCACCTAGCAACCACCCAGAACACCCTAGCAACCATACAGCAACACAATCAAATGCACTCTGAACATTTTAGGAACGAAATAGCAATGCACTTGCAACCAACACACCAACATTGCAACAGCGAGTTTTACAGACAGACTACATTCACATTTTACAATCAAGCAATCAATCGTTTTTGCTGCTTTGTACTATAAAGTCATTAGTCTGGCAAAACCACACGACAATATGAAAATTAAGTATGACTGATCAGAATTTTTAATATAATATTTTGCTGTTTGAAAATATTAGCTACATATTTTAACTATAGTGTCAAATCGATTAGTCGTGATTACTCACATCTAACATAAACGTGTGTGTGTGTGTGTGTGTGTGTACACGTGTATAATATATATATATATATATATATAATATTCTATGTTAGATGCGATTAATCACGTGACAGCACTAAATCTAACATGAGGAACATATTACCTCTCATAATGTTATGGCAAATATGGCAAGATTAGGTAAAGGTAAAAAACTTCACTTCAAACCCAAAAAGTTGAAGTATAAGGATATTAAAGAAAAAATTATCTACCAAAGATTTCCTTGTTACTGTACATAACCAAAAATCATTCTGAGATCAGTATGAACACACATTACGTTAATAAAACTCACATTATCCAGTTATTATGTGCGTTTCGTTTATCATGATAAAAACCTGCTTCATCGCAAGCATTTTTAGTAAAAAAAAAGTATTTTCCCAATTGTATCTAAAGAACTCGTTCCCTACTTAAGAAAGCCCACACATCTTTTGATATTGATTTTCAAAGACAGTTTTGCTTCTGTTAATGGTGTTCAGGAGCCCACAGCCGTGTGAGAGGATACACAACTCCATTATGAGGGGTATGGGTGACATGTTTTTAATAGTTTTAGTAATGATCTTCTGAGAAACATAAAAAGCTTTGGCCATGTGGAACTATACTGGACAATGCGACCGGAATTGAACAAGAAAATCCCAAGAAAATGCACCATAGAAAACAAGCGTTTAACTGTGAATTCTAAAGACATACGATCAATACTGGATATCATTTCAGATCTCCATGAAAGCAGTATTCAGCCTTGGAAAAAATAATCTAAATGGTACAATTATTTAAAAATGTATTAAAATATAACTAAAATGATTTCAACCCATCCATGTTTAGGTCAAATGGACAAGCCCAACCGTTGGTTTAAATGTTTTAATTAAATTAATATTTAATTGATAGTTGATTTTTTAATTTTGTTTGACATACTTTCACTTAATTTAATACAGAAAGATTTACGAAAATGACTTCACATATGCTGACAGTTACAAGTACAGCTAAACCAAAGCCAAAAAAATGTATAATATAATATAAAATAATGTAATATAAATGCAGTTTGATTAAACCTGCAAGCTTTCATTTTGTATGAAGAAAAATCTTTGTGTATTTTTCAACATTATAATTATTTTTTTAATTATTCCTTATTCTTTACTCCATTTGTTTCTTTTTTCACACCGGAAAAGGAGCCAAATATTGTGCATTTGATGGTATTACTTTAAGAGATTACATTTCCCTTATTTGGATGACTGAAATTTTAGCTAAACAATTATTACAGTTATCTCAAATAATTGTGATCAGATCGAATAACAATGATCAGACGATTAATAAATAATGGTGGCATTTTTTACGGATTTGAAGTTTCATTCATCCACAGAACAACAGTGCAGAACGGTCCTAACCCTAACTCAAAGTTGAATATTTCCTTCTAAAGGTTTGATTGCATTGCTAAACCCAAGTATGATCAATAGAAATATGTCGGCTAATTAAATTGCTTTTAATAACACCAGATGTAAAGTCTAGCAATAGATCATTAAACAGAAAAGTGTCCTTTAACGTGCGTCTCTCCCACAGCTGGTTCCTTTCAGCGATGTTATGGATGAGCTCAACGCCCCCCCCCCAGCACCTGCCCTCCATTACTGTCCGTCTTCAAACATATGTTTTCACATGCAGGCCTGCGACACACAATAACCCCAGCACACGGGGGCTCAGGGGTGAGGGTATCTATCTCTAATGAGCCCAGTGTCTTGTTTAGGGGTTTGTGGAAGAAGGCCCACAGGAAACACACTAATGCTGCTGGGCTAAATGGAAATCCCTGGAGTCGGAGGGTACAAAGACTCCTCTTCGGGTGCCTTTGCGCTTTTGTTTGGGTTTGTTTACTCTGTCTGCCGGCCGGGAGTGTTGGTGGTCTGCCCCGTCACGGCCCCCCGGGGACAGTTTTACACTCACACACACGGCTCAGAGAGATCTATTGTGATAAATGAGAGGGCACACACTCACTGGCTGGGGTGAGAGGGGTTGTGCACCAGCATCCGCAGGTATTCGGGTTTGGTTCTGAACGCCATTTCAAGTGTGTTCATGAAAAGAGATGGAGTGTGTGTGTTTGCAATAATGTACAATTGTAGCTATTCACTCACTGATAATCTTCCCCTCTATCAAAACTTGAGTCTAACCTTACTGTTTACTTCACATTATTGGTACAAATATGTGCATTTTTGAAGAACACAAATGAAGACATTTTGAAGAACATTGGAGCCCAAATAACTTTGCAATAATGTTCAATTTTATTGATAATCATCTCATCTGTCAAATCTTAATCTAGCCTTACTTAACTCTGTAGTGCGGTTTGGTTAGTTTTGACTGGACAAATAATAATTACGTTTGTTGTTTTAATTTTTTTACTTCATCAGAATGGTACGAAACTTGGTAGGTTTTGGCACTTGCTATGTGAACAAAAAAAAAATCATGGAGATGATTCATAAAGGTTCAATGGTCCTGAAGAATAGTCACAATGAGCAGTCAAAAATGCATTGGTAATGAATCGGAAACAAATTTCATCAAGTGGAAACGTTTGGTACACTGCACCCAAACTAAATCTTACTGAAAGCTCATTTTTGAGATATCAAACTTAAATTTAGAACACAACTTGTTTAGATGTATGGCTTTGATTTTCTCACAGTTTTAGTTTAAGAAATTGTTTTCAAAACATATTTTATATAAAATTCTAAAATAGTATTTTCATAATAATAAACAAACTTCAATAACTTTTTTTTTGTTTCACTTTCTTTTCTTTTTTTTTCTTTTTTCACTTAAGCAATAATCTGCCATGTGTCGACCAAAGCATTCAAGATTTACATTGGAAATTGAATTTTCAGGTCAGGTTTACAGGTAATAGATGGATCATATTCCATAAATATATTTTAGAACCATAAAATACAAAATCTTAAATTAAAAAACATTTTCGAACTAAAATATAGTAGGCTACATTAATTTCAGTAATTTTTGACCAGCGTGAGAGCAGCACCGTTAAAGTGATAGTTCACCCGTAAAATGAAAATTCATTTTTGTTTTTGCCATCAACTGATAATCTTCTGAAAGAGAAATTGACTGCAGTAGAGTTTACACTAATGTCCGCAATGCTGAGAATGCAATGCATGCTTATGAACTGCCTTGTGACACATTACAAAATGCAAAGAAGCATTTGTGTCCACACTTGCATAGAGTATGTTAACTACATGATGAACACATGACTTTTCTAACCGAACATTAGTAAAGAGAGACAAATCCAACCTGATCTCATGAGAGAATGCAACTCTTTTATGGGGTTACCATTTCGCATTAATTACATCAATGTGATTTGTACAGAAATGTATTTTTTAAAAAAATAAACATAAATGTCCACGCCTGACCATAAACTAGCAGTCAGTGGGGCGTAAGCAGATCACACAAAAGTTTACGAATGAGATTGCACAAATTCATAGCCACTAGTCAACCAAAATGTAAAATAGTTATGAAATGCTATGAGTGTTGCATGCATAATTATTTCAAGCACTGCAATTCTAGTGATCTCTCTCTCTCTCTCTCTCACTGATTCTGGTAATAATTTCTGTCTCTTTTCCGTGTGACAAAACAATCACTACTTGGGTGATTTAATCCTCCATCTAACTAAATGAATCTGCTGATGCTCACATGTGCAGTTTTCATCTATATTACATCTATATGGCTATTTTCTCAATGAGAAGAAGAGTGAATCGTGTTTGCTTTATTAGTTCAACCAATTTGACTGTCATGCCTCTTTTCCATTTTCACTGAGATTATTTTTGATGATATGTAATATAATGGTGGCCTTAAAATGTAGACATCCTTCAGAGTGTCTGAATGTTGCTGAATTAGATAAAATAATAATAATAAAAATAGCATCTGCACTCGAATGCTGCAGCATCTCTTCACTTTTCTTAGTAGTTCTTAAGTCTCTTTTTAGTCAATGTAACAAGGCAATTCTTCTCAAGTTCACACCAATTCACTATCAACACCAACAAACAGATCAAACAATATCTTCATTTTCAACACTGCATCTATCATTCCACCTATCAACATATCCATTTATGCATTAGTCTGATGCTTTACCCAAAGTGATTTTCACTGCATTCAAGGTTGGGCAAATATGTCATTATTCTTTCAAATAAAGCCCCTTTTGGTTTGATGATTCATCATCCAATAAAGTCATTTGTGCATTTATGTAACAACAAATGCAGATAAAGAAATGTTTTGCTATGGTCCAGATCTGGGCATCAATTAACTCAGTCAATATTTTGTTCAATCCAACTAGCATTTTTTTCATTGTTGAAGAGAGAACATAAAACGAGCCCACTGTTGGTCCTTACGGAGAGAACAGACAGACAGAACTTGACCTGTACGATAGAGAGCACGCAGGCAAGAGCGCTAAACACTTCAGAGGATTTCTGAACAGCTCCATTAGCCTCAGTCTGATGGATCGGCTCCATCTCACAGGCATACCGTTCTAATGAGGTCTACCTGCGCTATTGTGTCATAAATGTGTCATTGGCGTGCTGAATGCATTTCGTGCCAATCCAAGAATTAAGAATGCATACAAGACAAAAACAGAAAACATGCAGATTGATCAGATCTATTATTCATAGACATGCCGCTGTAATTGAGTTACATTGCCATGTTTTTATGAAGAATGGGGCATTTAGAGATATGTAAAGTATATCTGAATTGTGTCATTGTTCATTAACAGCACTTTTGTTAGATTTACCCTGCAGTGATCTTGTTATTGTAAGACTGTTGGATACAGTCAGTGTCCCCTAAAAGCATTTAGATACTTAAAGGGATAGTTCACCCCTAAAATGAAAATTCTGTCATTAATTAATAACCCTCACGCCGTTCAAACCCATAAGACATCTTCAATGGCATAGTACGTTCATCTTCAGAACACAAATGAAGATCTTTTTGATGAAATCTAAGAGCTTTCTGTCTCTCCATTGACGCAACAACCACTTTCAAGCCCCAGAAAAGAAGTTAAGACTTCAAGACAAAATGCAAATTAAGACAAGAGTAGTGTTCCACTTTGTGCTTGTCAAACATTAGTTAAATGCGGTAAGGGATAGTTCACACACTAACCCAAAAAATAAAAATCCTGTCACCATTTAGAAGAAGATATTTGAAAAATGCTTCCTCTAACACTTTCATTGTTTGGACAAAATAAAAAGTGAGAAGAATGAAATGCATAGAGGTCTGGAAAGAGGTTGAGAAAAGGTGAGAAAATGACGACAGGATTCCATGAACTGTGACCTTGAGGAGAACTGACTTCAAACATCCAATAAAAATCACCAAAACACCAGTTGAATTAAAAGACATGGAGGCTTCAAAATCCTGCAGCATTTGAGACAGGCAGATTCAGACACTTGACATCAGACATTAATATGTGTGGCTTCAGTGTCCATATACTCTTGATGTAACAGCGCGTTCCTTCATAGACCAGCTGTCTATCAAAGCTGTAATCTTTGGCCAGATTGTGGAGCGTATGAGAGAATTATGACCATGAAGAGAAACAGAGTGATTCACCCACCTCTGCAGCATTTAGATGCACTTATCTTCCTCTCAAGAACACTCCTCAAACATGTTATGATTGCATTAATTTTCAAGGCAAAACAATGCAACAGCCCTTGACATCAAACCAACAACAAGACAAAAAGCAGCCTTCTATCATCAGCTAAATATATGTAGCAATCATCCACCCACAACACCCCAGCAACTAGCATAGCAACACCCTGGTAACAATCTACAAACCCCAATGCAAATGTTCTGTGGAAAGATTACTATTAGAAAGGAAGAAGCATGTTTTAGACGAATCAAAAGTAAGGTGTTTTTGGCATGTTCCAACTTTTGACTTCCAATTGTAAAAAAATAAAATAAAATAAAAACATGCGCCATTAGCTATTTTTATCCAATTGGAATCTCGCATAATAAAGCATTAACAAACGAAGCAAGTCAAGTCAAATGAAGCAGTGTTTCTATCCCATGTGTTAAGGAGAACCAAATGGTCTCTTCCTGGGAAATTGGCGCTATAAATACCTGTAATAAAAACAGATATTTGCAGCTATATTTCATATTTTTCGTCAAGGTTTCGGGGGCTTTTAGAGAGCCCTTAATATACTCAAAAACTTTTGAAAATTTGCACACACATTAGAATCGTCAGCCATTAGGACCGGGCCAAAGGGGGTGGGGGGGGGGATCTCTACAGCGCCCCCCTTGAACTGATGACAGACATGTTTGGCTCAGGCATTTCAGAATGATAAAACATCCTCTGTTGAGGAAAAGTCACGTGGGCTCTTCATTGCGTAATAAGGGATTTATTCGGTTAATGTGTGTCCATCGTAGTTTATGTGCATGTCTTCTAATTTGATAAAAATGTACCTGCCTCAATTGAGCACATACGTTTTTATGTGCATTTTTTTAATTTCTGCACATCTTGGCATTTCAGTATTTTATTGCAATACCCAAATATGCATAAAAAAGGTGGATGGAAAAATATATAGCTAATGTCATAAATTTGAA
The DNA here is from genome assembly GCA_030578275.1 of Meda fulgida. Classification (NCBI taxonomy): domain Eukaryota; kingdom Metazoa; phylum Chordata; class Actinopteri; order Cypriniformes; family Leuciscidae; genus Meda; species Meda fulgida. The sequence goes on from CM060635.1 coordinate 4,167,654, forward strand.
CTGATATATAACTCATTGTAGAAATTTTTTTTTTAAATGGTTGTCCAATTCTAAAAGTAAAAAAAACACAATACCCCCCCCCCCCACCCCCTGTCTTCGTCAAAGTGCAAATATTCATACAAAATTACTGCAGAAAAAACAAATCATTTTACTCAATTCTATAAGTTTATCATTCAATAACTAACAAATTTTGTCCTGAAATATAGCTGGTCACTAATCAGTGAATGAAGAGAACTTTATTCAGCATTAAGTTCTTATAAACCTATTTTACTAAGAAAACCAATAGGTGAAATATGGGGAAAATATGATGAACAATAATGAATGAGAAATGCTAACCACACAAGGTCAACACATTTGCTCTGGTTGAGGAGAATGCTTCAGATGTGACCTCTGTTACTGAAGGTCAGCAGGTAGAGACACAGAGACGACTGAAGGACAGACACATTATTACACACCAGAGCTCAGCTCGGCAAAAACTAAGCTATATAATCCTTTTGATAGTGCAAAACGACATAATGGTTAGAAATGCAATGAGGACAAACACCTGACAGCCGTTAAGTAAATTATACACATCTATTTCCACTTTAAATGACAGAGCTTGACTCGACTGTAGCTCAGAATCTCATTAAAATGAGTAGAAACTTTCATCCTGAATCCTTGAATAATATCTCATCGTTTAGCGGCCTTCAGGCTCTAAGAATAAAGGCAAGTGCTAAGCAATGCAGACTTCTGTTTAACAGCCCTTAAACATTTTTAACCAAGAATGCAATTAGATTACCAAGGGCATTTTGAACTGGAAAGCTAAATAGTAACAACGATCTAATATGTGCGTTATATTAAAGGGTTAGTTCACCCAAAAAAATTATATCAGTAATTACTCACCCTCATGTTGTTCCAACCCGAAACAAAAATTAAGATATTAAGATAAGGCAGAAAAGTTGAAATAGTCTGTAACTACAGTGGCTCAACCTCGAGTTTATCAAGTGAGGAGAAAACAAACAAAAATAACGACTTTATTCAACTATTCATTTTCTTCTGTGGGGGCCTCTGACGTGAGTTCACGAGAGACGCATGCGCGAGAACTGAGAAGATGACGCAGATGGGTCTCGATGTAGTGTTTAAAATGGTTCTAAAGTGTGCATTTGCTGGATGTCCGAATTGTGAGAAACCAACGAGAAAAAGTAAAAGTGCCTTACCAATGCCATCAAATGATCATGCACGTCATCTTCTCAGTTCTCGCGCATGCGTCGTAGCTCTCATGAACTCACATCAGAGGCCCACACAGAAGAAAATGAATAGTTCAATAAAGTCGTTAAAAATTCTCGTCGCTTGATAAACTTAAGGTTGAGCCAGTGTAGTCACTTGGACTATTTTAACAATATCTTTACTAACTTTTCTGGGCCGGCAGATGAAATGACCCTAGCAGCCTATGAAAGAGTGAGCCAGCTCTCAGATTTCATCCAAAATATCTTAATTTGTGTTCCGAAGATGAACGAAAGTCTTACGGGTTTGGAAGTCTTACGGGTGAGTAATTAATGACAGAATTTTCATTTTTGAGTGAACTATCCCTTTAATGAGTTCTGGGTGACCCTGTACAATTTACCCTTATATCCAGTATAAAATCTTACACAATCAACAAACACACTCAGTTTTTATCAGTTTCTTAAAATATGCTGAAGCCATAATGACTAAAACTAAAATGAGCTGAAGTAGTCTATAGATGCATGACAAACGGCCTCTGAACATGTTTGACTCCCTCTTGTGCCGGAGACTAACGGGAAAATGTGTTTATTATTAAAATCGTGTACGGGCGGATCCTCACCCTTGGCATCTCTATGCTAATGCGCAGGTAAGAGCCCTTGTGCTTTTGTGTTACTGGGCACAACAGGCCGCCTGCCAATGCGGTGTCTTGCTTTCAACTGAGTGCTTTCAATTCTCATCAATTTAGCCCAATTAAAGCGCTCTGCCTGCACGAAAAGCATTTTAGAGCCCCGTTACAAACCCACTCTTTTCAATTAAGCTAAAAGATAAAGATCCAGGTTTCACTGATGCATTGAAATGCACTGCGGTTTCTGTGCCTACTTTCTGTTCAATCCACTACTGTGAAGTCGGCACACTAATTCGACATTCAATGCTTTAGACTTCAGTCTTAACCATGAATGCTACGAAGTCACATTACTGCATACTTGAAACACATTAACATCATTTGCACTATTGGCTAAAGATAATAAACACAATCATAACGAAAATAACCAATTTTAAGAACACTGCTGAAACGTTCAAATCATTACATTCGTGAAATAGTTATCTATATGCTAGTGTAGCTATAATTCTAAACATTGACAATTCGTAAAAAAAATAAAAGTGATAAAATTTACACTCTTTCTAATGAACAGACCAAAAATATTGGTGACTCATCCTGCACCTCACATATTTTTGGCCAATCAAATGCTCTCTAGCTGACAATCAATCAAAGTTAACAGCAATTTGATAAAGGGAGGGGGAAAGGCCCAAATCCTGTTTCAATAGGAAATATGTTACCTGTTCTCATCAGCTGAATTCCCTTGGTCCTCTGCCTACAAAAACTGTTTTGTAATCAAAGTTATTATAACAAAACTTACGTTTCCAACAAAAATTGCCCACTCCGTTTGTATATTCTCGACGTTTTGTGTGTCTTCACGCAACGCACATAAAGTCAGACAGGACAATTTTATATGGATCGGATTCAGAGCGTTAAAGATCAACGCGTTTTATAATCACTCGGTTTCAGATGATCCGTTCCGGGTTTCAGATGATCCATTCCGGGTTTCTCATTTCATTTCCTAACAGGTGGGCTTCTCCTCTGAACGATCGTGGAGCAAGAGAAAACCGACTGTCAAAAGCCCGTTCCTGGCTGCAGGTACTAAAAAAAACTCCCATAGGGTTTCCACTCAGTAACTCACACAAATCGGAAGTTCGGAAGGCCATAAACACCATCACAAAGCGTGCAGCGTCCCAGTTCAGGGCCAACGCTATTGGAACGTCTGTCAATCAAATTTGAATAAAATATTACACGGCGCTCTAGCCTACTTGTTTTTTATTGGTAGATGGGGTTGCCAACGCACTAATATCACTCCACGCTCGATCTATTTTCACCTTATAATACAATTTCTACTATAGCCAATATTTCGTGTCCATTCATTTATTTATTTTATGTAGCCTGTTTTATGTAGTCTATTTATTTGACGTGGCTACTATAGCGGGATAATTTCGTGACCCTTTGCGCTGTCGGAGGCCTATTTGTTTAGCAACAATGACTGCTGACTAGCTATCCGTTGCTTAATTTGTTATTTTTTATATCCTATGTAAATAAATGTTATTTTTACTTGATAGGTAGGCCTATTTGTTGATTGTTAGAATGATAGTTGATTGTCACATGTCACACTGCTGTTTTTCAACAAAGTTAGAAAAGTTAGCAAATTCACAGTAGCCTAGAGCAATTGTTTACAGCAAAACACTATTATTATCCTGTCAAAGTTGCAAAAGCCAATGCGCTCATTTGGGTCATATTATTTGCTCAAAGGTCCTCTTTGCTTTAATTAACACATCCTGATTGGCTTTAATAACACTTGGCTACTTCTTTTTTCATCTCAACACAGCTCAAAATGGATGCCATTTTCCATTCCAAATCTACATTGATTAAGAGTTTGTGTAATACTGTCTGTTGCCATTTATGTTTGTATCTGTGCTCAACTGAACCCATTTACTGCCATCAAGATTTTATCAAAAATATTTTTTCGGTCAAAATTATGACCTGAACAGTATGCTTTAATTGGTGTGGGTCAAACTGACTGCTTTAATTCCCCCACAAATCTCCTTTAGTCTGGCAATTCAGCCAAAATGTTGGTGTTATTTGTTTTTCCTTCATTGTTAATTAGTAGATGCTTTAAAATCCGGTCAGCTGAAGATTTGTTGGGGAAATTTTGATTATAGATTTTTGGACATTTTGCTCTTTGCAATGTTTTTTTTTTTTTTCTTCTTGCTGTTTTTAACTGGGTGATCATCTCAACAAATCCTTTATGCAAATTCCTCATTCATATAACATGCATTGTACTAATGCAAAATCCTGTTAGAAGATCCTAACTGTGATGGCATATGAGTGTCAGTTGGGTGTTGGGTATTGCTTTTCGTCATCCTTTTTTTTTTTTTTTTTTTTTTTTCAAAAACCATCTTGGGTGTGCTTCTTTTCTAAGGCATTCTGAACGAGGCCCACGGTTCAAGGCCCGCTCAGCCTTGGGTGCATAAAATGATCCTTTGTAGCGTGAATGTGAATTGAGCTTTTCATGTGTTTGCATTCCAACATGTAAATATGCAAAAAAAAAATTGTATGTTTTGCGTGTGTTTATTGTAATTGTGTAATTTACGAGAAGTTGAAACCCCAACTCACCCTGAAATATGAAATTACATTTTGCATGATAATTCAGCAAAAAAATTTGAATATATAAGATATAGGATATATTTTATATTGTTTTTATAATGCAATGATTGTCTATTGCACATTTGTGCAACTCCTTCTGCCTAAATGCATCTATTTGCTCATTTTAAGGAACCTCATTATGTGTTCATTAAGTAATATGTCTATGGTTGTTTATGTGAGTGTTAAGGTTGTCTATTCAGGAGCCTTTGAGAGATGTATTGTTGCCAGGGTTCATGTTATGAATCCAGAATGAGATGTTGCAAGTGAATCCTCATTGGTCAAACTCGGTACTACACTGAAAGGCCAAAACACTTTGCATGCCTTGAATGATAATAATGGGAATAATGCCAATAAAACATGAGGAACAATTTACTGGGTCCTCCACTAAAGAGCAACTGTTTGTGCCTTCGCCATTGACATATTTTATTTCATTTCATTGGTACAAAGAATTTTAATTAGTTGTTCAACAGAAGTTTGTGAAATGGAAAAGTACACTGTTAAACTAGTTGTAAATCCAAATGAGATAAATGGCTTGATTTTTAATTCAGAAAATATTCTGTTCACAGTTTCCTCTATACATTATGAATGTGGTTTTTTGTCTGGTGTATTTACTTTTTATTGCTATACATGGGCTTAATGAAACATATATAAGAACAAATGTTGTGATCTATTACAGGGTTAATGTACTGTACATTGCAAATATCCTTAATTTATATAAAGTTACATATTTTGAGATAGGACATCTAAACAAGTAAAGAAAAGTGCTGTCCAGCAGAGGACGCTGTTCTTTAAGATGTAATATTTAGCTCTTCTGGTGACACTAACCAGCACACCCATCTTGAGTCAGAACTGTCAAAATGTAATTGTAGTGAACGGTTTATTTATTTTAATATATTTTTTATATATCTTTTTTTGTGTTTAACTATTTCTTTACATTGTCTTTTTATTATGTGCACTTTCTAGAATGCTTATTTGTGGTAAAAATGCTTCGAGTGATTACATTTTTCATGCAATACAATTTATGCAAATGTCTTATACTTTCATGAAGTACTTTCATTAATTTATGCGTTCATTGTATTTGTGAGCATCAGATGATTCAGTTTAAACATGTTTTTGTTTGCTCTGAACTTCTGAAGCTGTTCCATTTTTAATGAAGCATCCTCATTTCGATTTATTAGAATTGTGTGTACAAGTCAGTACAGGACATAATTAAAATAAAATGAATAGGTTAATAAATGCTGTAAAAATGTATTGGTCATTGATGGTTTTTGTTAGTTAATGCATTAACTAATGTTAACAAATGAGGCTTTATTGTAAAGTGTTACAAAAATATTGAGTAAAGAGTCTTAATAACATACGAAAGACATCTGAAGTGCCACAATCCACCACAAGGGAGCAGCACGATTATGAAAGGCAATGCAGAATCAAAGCTGTAGAAGAGGTTTATATCTTTGAAGGGATCATTTACCCAAAAATTTAAATTCTGTCATTTATTCACCGTCAAGTTGTTCCAAACCTGTATGAGTTTCTTAACCAATTGAACACAAAATACGATTTTTTGAAGAATATGGGTTACCAGACATTTGAATGGGGAAAAAAAATAATACTATGGAAGTCAATGGGGCCCATAAATTCTTTGGTTTCTGAAATTATTCAAAATATCTTCTCTTGTGTTCAGCAGAAAAAAGAAATTCATATAGGCTGACAATGATGACAGAATTTTCATTTTTGGGTGAACTATCCCTTTAATGTTCGATGAACTGAACATTTAAATCTTTTTAACTGTTTGACTGCCGTTGCAGTGAGATTATTAAGGCCTGTTAACACCAAGGACGATAAAGATAATCATGTTTTTTTTTTTTTTCAGCTGATGAACGATAAAAACATTGACAGCCAATCAGAATCTATCCTACTTTAAAGAACTGGAGCCTTTGAAGAAACAAAAAATACACTTTTAATAAACTGAACGAAACTGTGGCATGTGGACACTAATGTATCTTAGTTATCGTTATGGTTCAGGGGCGTTTTCGCAAGAGAGGCAGTGCCTCAAAAAAACTGGATGAGAAAATAATCCATATTACAAAAATAGAACAAACGTATATTACACAATGTGACATTAAACTTTATAAATCACTAAAATCACTTTTTCTAAAGTAGCACTGTCCAATAGCGACCACCAGCTGCTGGTGAAGTTACAGCATGGCCTGTAAAAAACAATAACGTGATAAGATTTATACTTGGTTTTAATAAATAGAACATTAATAACAATTTTCACGTGAAAATACAGAATTGCATTTGGTTTCCTTTTTTATGTATAGCCTAATGTTTATTTAACCAGAAATATGTGACAACATTAAGTGTAACTGGGACATGAATTTACATTTGATATGGGCCTATATATATATATATTATCGTCCTCGGTGTGAGCGGGCCATTACTTAGGCAGATGTAGATTGGATTGCTGAGATATTGAGCTTCAAGCATATGAATCACATTCTGCAAAATGTATGTTTTCTATAGGCCTACATATAAGACCAATTCAGAACAACATGATTTGGTTTATGTTTCTGGAGAATTGATTGAAAGTAGATGGGTCGTATCTAGCTCCGACTGAAAATGACTTGCGTATGATGGTTATTTGAAGAGCTGATGAGGAGCTGATGGATCTTCCTGGGAATGTTGAAGGCTGTTTTCTGCATGAAATGTGTAGTTACAGAGGAAGTAAACATGATTTGATTGACATCATAAAAGCACTCTGCAGTGTGTCCATTTTTTCAAGAGATCCCATGCATGTAATATGGTTTTTGGTTTAAGTAAATGTTTGCTTATTACTCTGGTTGTATAAGGGCCGAATTATATGAGCCTATGTAATTTCACCCACAATTTCATGAATGTTTGTGTGTGTGTCTTTGTGTGTCCATGTTTGTGTGACAAGAGGCTTCATCAATGAACAAGCCGCTGGATTGGTGGACGTAATGTGAAGACTCAAGGGCAAATGAAGACAAGGACAAACTACTGAATTTGCATCACCAAAGATCAAACAGCTCTTCACAGAAATCAGCTGAATACTTCAAGTCTCCATAGATTGTCATATGATGCTAATTTGCATTGGAAAGGAGCTACAGAAATCTGCCGCTGTGTAGTGAAATAAATGCAATTAAAAGACATAAACTGATACTGATACAAAATTCTCTTTGTATCAGTATGAGTTGTTAAAATGCAAACATTTAAAATCACTTTAGTATTACAATAAGTCTTTGTATCTCTTTTCCATTAGTTTGTCCTCAAGGACAACTAAGTTAAAACCACTTAATTAAATGATTTTTGAAAACCATGATACATTATATATATATATATATATATATATATATATATATATATAATGTAATAAATTATATTATTTTAATAAATGATAATTTTACATAGATCAGTGGTTAAAACTGGTGTATATATATTTTATATAATAATACGTCTACGTTTTTATTGTTTTGTTATTATTTATTTATTATAATTTCTCAATTTTACTCTTTTATTGCTGGTTTTGATTGTTGATTTGGAGGTGCAGTTCTCTTTTTAGCCAGCGCGTGGTTGGCCTCTTTCTGCATCATTTCCTGTTGACCCGGAAGTTTTATGCTGTGGTAAATCAACTGCGTGCTCTGTGTTTGCTGGTTGTTTTCCTCCTACTGCGTGTTTCGTTGTTTTAATCGTTTTTAAAGTTGCTCTTTCGTTTAAAAGTGCTGAATTTTACGGGAGATGGGAGTCCCCGCTTTTTTCCGCTGGTTGAGTCGGAAGTATCCGTCGATAGTAGTACACTGTCTGGAGGAGAAGGTAAGACACAAACAGCATCTGCAGACACAACAATAGCATCTGCTGGATTAATTAATTATGTAATTAATAATTAGCTTGCACTTAAACTGCTTATGATGAAATAAGCTTTACAGTCCTGACGCTCACATGTGATCGAGTTCGTTTCAGATTGTTGTTGTGTATGTTTGAGTTTGTGGCTTTAATTTTATTAAATTTAATATTTTTGTCTGAATAGCGTAGTTAAATTAGAGATTCGACTTTCTGGTCGTGTCTCAAACACATTGAGAGGTTACTATCTCTTCTAGACCGCTCGAACGAGCAACCAATCACAGAGAAGTAGCACTATGCACATTTTCAGCCGATTGTGAAACTGAAGGTACACACATTTCGCTTCTGAACGCAAATCTGCCATGTAAATAAAGTAGTTGGACAGTTTTTTAGGTTATGAAGACTATATATATAGATATATACACACACACACTACCGTTCAAAAGTTTGGGGTCAATTTGATTTGTTTGTTTTTTTAAAGAAATTAATACTTTTCTTCAGAAAGGACGCATGAAATTGATATAAAGTAAAGACATTTATAATAATGCAAAATATTTATTTTTTAATGAAATGCTTTTCTCTTGAACTTTCAAAGAATCCTGAAAAAAATGAATCACTTTTTGCACAAAAACATGAAGCAGCACAGCTGTTGTCAACTGTGATAATAATCATAAATGTTTCTTGAGCATCAAATAATCATATTAGAGTGATTTCTGAAGGATCATGTGACACTGAAGACTGGAGTAATGATGCTGAAAATTCAGCTTTGATCACAGGAATAAATTACATTTTAAAATATATTCACATAGAAAACAGCTGTTTTACATTGAAATAATATTTAACAATATTACTGGGTTTGTTTTGTATTTTTAATCAAATAAATGCAGCCTTGGTGAGCAGAAGAGACTTCTTTTAAAAACATAAAAAATCTTACCGACCCCAAACTTTTGAACGGTAGTGTATATATACAGGTCCTTCTCAAACAATTAGCATATTGTGATAGTTCATTATTTTCCGTAATGTAATGATAAAAATTTACCTTTCATATATTTTAGATTCATTGCACACCAACTGAAATATTTCAGGTGTTTTATTGTTTTAATACTGATGATTTTGGCATACAGCTCATGAAAACCCAAAATTCCTGTCTCAAAAAATTAGCATATTTCATATGACCAATTAAAGAAGTGTTTTTAATACAAAAAAAAAGTCAACCTTCAAATAATAGTTCAGTTATGCACTCAATACTTGGTTGGGAATCCTTTTGCAGAAATGACTGCTTCAATGCGGCGTGGCATGGAGGCAATCATGAAAAATGAAATCTTCATCTCCATAAAGCTTTTCAGCAGGTGGAAGTATGAAGTGCTCCAAAATCTCCTGATAGCTAGCTGCATTGACCCTGCCCTTGATAAAACACAGTGGACCAACACCAGCAGCTGACATGGCACCCCAGACCATCACTGACTGTGGGTACTTGACACTGGACTTCAGGCGGTTTGGCATTTCCTTCTCCCCAGTCTTCCTCCAGACTCTGGCACCTTCCAGTCCAGTGCTGCTTCTCTGTAGCCCAGGTCAGGCGCTTCTGCCGCTGTTTCTGGTTCATAAGTGGCTTGACCTGGGGAATGCGGCACCTGTAGCCCATTTCCTGCACACGCCTGTGCACGGTGGCTCTGGATGTTTCTACTCCAGACTCAGTCCACTGCTTCCGCAGGTCCCCCAAGGTCTGGAATCGGTCCTTCTCCACAATCTTCCTCAGGGTCCGGTCACCTCTTCTCGTTGTGCAGCGTTTTCTGCCACACTTTTTCCTTCCCACAGACTTCCCACTGAGGTGCCTTGATACAGCACTCTGGGAACAGCCTATTTGTTCAGAAATGTCTTTCTGTATCTCACCCTCTTGCTTGAGGGTGTCAATGATGGCCTTCTGGACAGCAGTCAGGTCGGCAGTCTTACCCATGATTGCGGTTTTGAGTAATGAAACAGGCTGGGAGTTTTTAAAAGCCTCAGGAATCTTTTGCAGGTGTTTAGAGTTAATTAGTTGATTCAGATGATTAGGTTAATAGCTCGTTTAGAGAACCTTTTCATGATATGCTAATTTTTTGAGATAGGAATTTGGGGTTTTCATGAGCTGTATGCCAAAATCATCAGTATTAAAACAATAAAACACCTGACATTTTTCAGTTGGTGTGCAATGAATCTAAAACATATGAAAGTTTAATTTTTATCATTACATTATGGAAAATATTGAACTTTATCACAATATGCTAATTTTTTGAGAAGGACCTGTATATATATATATAATTTTTTTTTTCAGGCCAAGGAGTTCAATGGAGTTAAAATCCCAGTTGATACCAGCAAACCGAACCCAAATGAAGTGGAGTTTGACAACCTGTATCTAGACATGAATGGAATTATTCACCCGTGCACACATCCTGAAGACAAGTGAGATTCTCTCTTGTTGACATGTTTTGATTGTATTTAAAGGGATAGTTCACCCAAAAATGAAACTTGTCATTTATTCGCTTCCAAGTTGTTCTAAATCTGTATGAATTTATTTCTTCTGCTGAACACAAAAGAAGATATTTTGAATTTGAAGAATATTGGTAACCAAACAGTTGTGGGGCACCATTGACTTCCATAACATAACATACTATGGAAGTCAATGGTGCCCTACAACAGTTTAGTGACAAACATTCTTCAAAATAACGTATTTTGTATTCATTTTTTTTCTAATTTATACGGGTTAGGAACAACTTGAGGGTGAGTAAATAATGACATAATTTTCATTTTTAGCTGAACTCTCCCCTCAAGTGGCTTTATTAAAACATTTTTTAACCATTTGCAGGCCAGCACCTAAAAATGAAGATGAAATGATGGTTGCCATTTTTGAATACATCGACCGTCTCTTTAACATTGTTCGACCGAGGCGGGTTCTGTACATGGCAATTGATGGTGTGGTATGTATCATCTTTCATAATCATTTTCATATCTTCTTTATTAGGCCAGTTTGTCAACAGCACTTGCTTTCAGTATTACTGCTGCATCTCTGTAGAGAAAAACAAGTAAATTCTGGATCATTGTATTGACAATTTCCTTTAATGCATATAAATTCAGGAGCCACTGGGAATTATTACAAACTTTGTGGTGAAATAGTTAAATTTTTAACCACCATTTTTTATATTAGAAACAATATTTTTATTTTTCATTAAATGTTCAATTTCTTTCTCAAAAGTACTTATTTATTTTTGTAATTCAATCTGAAGTTGTTGGGTTTTTTTTTTAAACTAGCTGGAAATTATACGGCCATATTGTGTTTCCATAACAGTTTTAAATTCATACATTTTTCCTGGAAGATGGTGGAAAATATATATGCTGGAATAACAAATGTACAAACTAAGATTAACATTCAGTTAAAAATATTACTATGTAGTTGGTCAACAGTTTTCCAAAACTAAAAAACGGGTAAACCACGTGACCATCCACCATTTCTTTGATGCTCTGAAAATAAAATAGTGCATGCATGAATTATGCACACTGTATTTGACAGTTTCAATAAGCATTTCTTGTGCTGCTCATCGGTGTTGTTTGTAGGCTCCTCGTGCCAAAATGAACCAGCAGCGATCAAGACGTTTCCGGGCATCTAAGGAAGGAGCGGAGCTTATAGAGGAAAAACAGAAAATGAGAGAAGAAGTTATTCAGAGAGGTGAGAACAACAACATTCACTAACCCAGGGATTCCCAAACTGGGGTTGGCGAACCTATTGGGTATGTGATGGAAATCAGTGGGTTTGTGATTTGATTTAAAAGGTAGTAATTAAATCATAATTTGCCATAATTTTACCACCATAATTTTGTTATAATAGCTTACACAACACATGGAGGCTTTTTTATCGATTATTATTAAATAAATTACAGTAGTAAAATAAGAACAAATAAACATATTGCAAAAGTTAACAAATAAATTTATTTTCAGGTGGGTCTCAAATGTAAAGTAACGCTGTATTTAATTTTTACATTGAAAACTTTCCAGATTAATACTTTCAATTAAAGTTACATAAGTCAAGAGCAGCAAATTATTTTCTTCGTTTTTTTTTATTAACATACATCAGGTTTATTAGGCTGCTGTCACTTTAAGAGCTTTTGTACTGATCAATTTACTGTTAGACAACATGGGTTAATGTTCTCTACTTTGTTCAATAACTTAACAAGTCAGTTAGTTTGACGTCATTTTTCATGTATTTGACCATTTAAGCGCAATAAGCCACGAAAGTATTAGTATCAGTGTATCATCAGAGTATTGGAATCATTTCAGTATCGATACATTTAAAAAAAAAAATTGACAACACTACCTGCATATCATCTGTCCATTAACAAACATCAGAGAACCATGAACATGCAAAATGTTTTAAATTATTGAAATGTTAACTTAAAATCTTTGGGTGTACTTCAAATCAATGTCAGGGTTTTGGCTGACAAATAGTTTGGGAATCCCTGCACTAACATGTTCAAGTTGGACTAAATGAGCACTAAAATTTGATTTGGTGTTTGTGACGCATTGATTCTCTAGTTTCCCTACTTAATTTAATGCTTCTCTTTTTTAGGTGGTTACCTGCCACCTGAGGGAATTAAAGAGCGTTTCGACAGTAACTGCATCACCCCTGTGAGTGTTCATACTTTTTGGATGGTTTAATGAAGTTATGTCATCTTATGTACTGGCCAAACAGCATGTCATCCTAATTGTGTTTCACTATTGACATCTACTGTTTTGTGTTTAGGGAACCGAGTTCATGGATAATTTGGCCAAGTGTTTGCGATATTACGTCTCAGACAGACTGACCAATGATCCTGGGTGGCGCAATATCACAGTAGGCCATGCGACTACTCAAATGAACTGCAATTAAAACGTGAGTTTTTATTTTGCTGTGGGATATTATCAATAAATATCTACTTTGTCTTGCAGGTTTTCTTGTCGGATGCCAGTGTTCCTGGTGAAGGAGAGCATAAAATTATGGATTTTATCAGGAGACAGAGAGGTAGAGCTAAGAACTCCAAATTGTGAAGGTCTTTTGAAATATTGCTTTGATTTGTGGTATGATTAATATTTGAAGCCTTTACTCTGGTGTTCTGTTTTAAATAAACAACTGTCACACATATGCTTTAGGATAAGCCTAATATTAAGTCTAAAATGTGGTTAGGAAAGAGCTTCACTGTTCTAATGTGTCATGCGGGTCATTTTCTTTTCCAGGTCAGCCAAATCACGACCCAAACACGCATCACTGTCTCTGTGGAGCTGATGGTAAAGTGTTTTTTTTCTTTCAAAAGCATTAAAGTGAATTTGGCCATCTAGTTTAGAATTTAGTGAGCGAAATTCTGAAAGAGTGTCCTTAAATACTTGTTTTCAAATGGCATTGTAACGTCGACATGAAATAATAAATTCATCCATGCACTAACTTGCTCTTCCTGTGATATGCTCACTTTATGTCAGAGATGTCCACTTAGTGCATTAATACTGCAGACATGATGTTTTGCTTCAAGTCTCTTTATACATACTAATAACACCAGATTTAATAAACCCCTCTCATGATCTCATAATGGTGTTCTGTAGCTTAAAGTCAGCATGAAATGGTAGTACAGATTTTTCATGCAATCAACAACCAATGGATACAATTCTACATTTTTTTCTCTTGTTTTATATAATTTCAGTTGGAAATGTGAGTACGGTTGCAACTTCCATTTCATGCTGACTTTAAGCTACAGAACATGATTATGAGATTATGAGAGGGGTTTATTACATCTATTTGGCTTTATTAGTGTATATAAAGGGACTTGACCAAACATTGTCTGTAGTATTAATGCACTAAGTGGACGAATGAGGACACCTATATTGCATCTGATTAGTCTGCAGAGAAGATACTTCAATATATGAATCTGACTGAAAGCTGCCATTATAATTGTTTGTTATACAAAAGTTTGGTCTTTGTACTTTCTGGATTTGACATTATCTGACACTTTTCTAGCTATAAAGGATTTTGAACTGTCTATAATAAAACACTTTAGAAGAATTTAGTTCAGCAAACTTAATAATTACATGTTTAATTTTCTCTTTTTTTCCTCTGTATAGCTGATTTGATAATGTTGGGTTTGGCGACACATGAACCCAACTTCACCATTATAAGAGAAGAGTTTAAACCCAACCAACCCAGACCCTGCGCCCTGTGTAATCAGATGGGCCACGAGATCAAAGACTGTCAGGGACTGGCCCGAGAAAAACAGGGCGCGGTAACAGACTCGACCTCTCCATAACTATGCCCAGAACTTTACCTCAGTTTATTGTGAACGTTTGTTTTGTGTCTCCTCTCTCAGCATGATGAATTTGCAGACAAAATTCCAGTATCAGAACAAGAGTTCATATTCATCCGACTGGCTGTGTTACGAGAGGTTTGTTCCAGGTTGTGTTTTGTGCTTTTAACATTGTCTAAATTTTGTCGTATTATTAGATTATTTTGCTAGTTTTAAGTCAATAAGTCGGAAGTTGCAATTGTCTTTTCTTCCCTATTGTGATGTATATCAGAGTGAAACGGCTTCTGGAACAAGAACAAATGTAGGGCGGGGCTTGATTTTTTGTCTGGGGAAATGATTGGATGGTTGTTTGGTGGATCTCATGTGAGTGACAGGTTGCTCCGCCCTAATCATTAGAGAAGAGATATCGCTGCAAGAGGCAGGGGAAAATATTTTGATTCAAGATTACAATGGCACATCAATTTAAAAAAATTTGCACGGATAAATAATTTATAATAAATACTGCAATATTTATTAACACAAGTTAATAGAATTCTATTAAAACAAGAATTGTCCATTTTGATTTCATGGTCGCTATAAACTAGATTTTTATGCTTTATAAGGAAAATGTTTAAATGTATGAAATTTGCCTCCGCAACGCTTAGGTATTGTGAATTGTAAAAAAAATTTTTTGTGAAAAACAGATCATGTATATTTATGTAAACATGTTTTTTTGCTCCACAGTATCTGGAGAGGGAGTTAACGATGGCCAGCCTGCCGTTCCCATTTGACTTCGAACGAAGCGTCGATGACTGGGTGTTTTTGTGTTTCTTTGTGGGAAACGACTTCTTGCCCCACTTACCATCTCTTGAGATCAGGTACGCTCACAGACGCCACTTTTGTTGTTTCATTGTGCGCTGCAGTGAGTTCTGACTCTAGTTCGTCTTCAAACAGAGAGGGTGCCATCGATCGTCTGGTTGGCATCTACAAAGATATCGTTCATAAGACCGGGGTGAATATTTACAATTCTATATATCCCATGCTTGAAGTCAATGTCAATTTGCATTCATTTAATATTATTTATAATGGCGTGACCATGATTTTATTCTCTCTCTCTCTCGCTCTCTCTCTCTCTCTCTCTCTCTCTCTCTCTCTCTCTCTCTCTCTCTCTAGGGCTACTTAACAGAAAACGGCTTTGTCCATCTCGAGCGAGTAGAGCTCATTATGCAAGCCGTAGGGGTGGCTGAGGATAACATCTTCAAAAAGCGCAAAGATGACGATGTGAGGGCACAATAAATGTTGTTTGCTATCAACACTGTGGCTTGTGACCTCTGACATTAAACTGATTTTGATACAGAAATGTGCACTTCATCAGCTCATAATAGGCTTTTATATCCTACAGGAGAGTTTTAAGCGGAGAATGAAGGAAAAGAAGAAACGGATGAAAGTGAGTGAAAATGTCTTTTTGTTGTAGCAATTTAAAAAAAAATTGAGGTTTTGCAATAATTCCTTTTGAAATGTTAATAAAATGCATAAACCCACAGTTCCTTTGAAAGCCAGTGAGTTGAATCAATTCACAAGGTCATTTAATTCAGCTGACAGCACCTGAATAGTTCACACTCACATTGAATGTGCATTTATATCATGCAAATAACAGATTTTTATGGGGGTGATTAGTGAGACTGGGTAATAAAGCTAAATATTTTTTTTCCCCAAAGATTTTTTTTTTTTTATAAAACAATTTGGTAACACTTTACAAAAAGGTCTCGTTTGTAAACATTAGTTAACTAACTAGGAACAATATATTCTTACAACCTTTATTAGTCTTTGTTAAATTACAACTCCGGCGCAAAATGAACCTTTGGTCTAATTACACATTGGTGCATAGTCAACCGTTCTCTGAGATTTGTTTTCATGATTATCGAATGTAAAGAGTTTTATCTCTAAAAACTGTTTAGCTTATAACGCTAGTATACAGGACATACAGGTCCTTCTCAAAAAGCTAATTTTTGCTAATTTTTTGAGACAGGAACTTTGGGTTTTCATGAGCTGTATGCCAAAATCATCAGTATTAAAACAATAAAAGACCTGAAATATTTAAGTTAGTGTGCAATGAATCTAAAATATATGAAAGTTAAATTTTTTATCATTACATTATGGAAAATAATGAACTTTATCACAATATGTAAATTTTAAGTAATGAAAATAAAAATCGCTAGTTAATACCACTAACAAAGCTCAAAATAGCCCAACACTAACACGGTACCATAATGAGGGTCCCTACATGCAAACTGAAGCATTGAGAATGTTGTAAGTGTACAGACAGTTTAATAAGATTTCGAATCATGAACGCCGAGTTAAGTGCGCTGAACTGTCTTGGAATCTCATACGGTTCAGCGCACTTGGCTCGGCGTTCATGATTCGACTGGTCGAGACTGTTTTCCAAAGATGGCTCCTGCCTGTATACGCGAAGTGGACTGTCTTTATAAAATATCTTCTTATTAAACTGTCTGTACACTTACAACGTTCTCAATGCTTCGGTTTGCATGTAGGGAGTTGTCCTTTAATGTTAGTTCACACTGCATTAACTAATGTTAACAGATGAACTTTTGATTTTATACATGTATTAGTAAATGCTAAGATTAACATTCAGGTTAATAAATGCTGTAGAAGTGTTTATTGTTAATGGTAACAATGCAGTTGCCTAAAGAAACCTTATTTTAAAATGTTACCAACATTTATGCACCAATATAACAAAAAATAAATTAATATAATAGCAAGAAATATGTAGGTAGGTATGTAATTTTCTGGATAAGTTGCTTAATTTACTTTAACCAGCAAAATCATAATATAGTAATACCAGCCTAATAAATAGACAAAGTTTTTTTTTTTTAAAGAACTGTTCATTGCACTCTTCCAGGCGCAGCAGGGTCCATCGTTTGTCCCTCGTGGTCAGTTTGCCCCTCAGGCCCTGGGCAGCAGAGACAGACCCATGGCAGTGCAGAACGCCAGACATGCCGCGTATGAAATGAGGATGCAGGGCAACCAGCGCAATCAGGTCTGCCGTCGCACTCTTGGTGATTCAGTATGGGCTACAGTAGCTTAACATGAGCGCATCTGTGAACACCAGTCTTTTCAGCAGCCTTGGTGATGGAATTATTTCTCCCTTCATTTCATCCCTAGACATTTAAAAAAAAAAAACGTCTTTAAAGAGCAAATATGTAAATTTTGAAAAGGCAAAGTATATGCAAATCAAAATACAAGATTATGTACTTAATTTCTTTTGAGGCAATGAACTAGAAAGCATTTGCAAATTATGTACACCATTGTCCCAAGTCAGTAAGATAAAAAAAAAAAAAAAAAAAAAAAAATTCAGCTAGGATCTATTAAATTGATCAGAAGTGATAGTAAAGACATTTATAATGTTACAGAAGATTGCCATTTCAAATTAATGCTTTTTTTTTCTATTCATCAAATAATCTTGGAAAAAATGTATCACTGTTTCCATGCAAAAAAAAAAGAAAAGAGAAATTAAGCTGCAAATCAGCATATTAAAATTATTTCCGAAGGATCATGTGACACTGAAGTAATGATGCTGAAAATTCAGCTTTTCATCACAGGAATAAATTACATCTTACAATATATTCACGTACAAAATTATAAGTTAAATAAGAAAATAAAGTTATTTTAAATATTACTGCTTTTACTGTAGTTTCCAATTGGTGTAGGATTTTGGGTATTTCGGCTATTAGATACGTTTTCTTAAAGATTTGGTCAACTTGTTGCTTAACAACCTCAAGCTCATTTTTTTTTTTGTATGTGTATATTATTGTTAATCACGTTCTCTTCACTTGCAGAACTCGTCTGCTGCAGTCTATTGCTGCTTTTGTATTACTTTCATGCCTATTTTGTCACCTTGGTTGAATGAGCTGTTTCTGTATTTTTCAGGAAGCAGCTCAGTCCTTGAGAGCCATGATCAAAAATGGCAAGGCATGTATTTTTTCTCTCTCACTCCTGCTCTTTATACAACATTTTTGAAAGGGCTTTATACAGGGTTTCCACTGGGGATTTAAAAACATTAAGTCATTAAATGGATTACATTTTAATCATACAGGCATTCAAAATTTAGATGGTTTTGAACATTTTATATTATCAGTTTATTTTAATACAGCCTTCATAATTTTTTTTTTTTTGCTGTCACAAAATATGTACGTTAGTGTGATAAACACGCAGGGCTAGAGCAAAATTGCGGTAATGCGGAGATGAAGCGGGTCATTTTGTATAGCAGGAACAACAGGAATAAAACTAGACCAGAGAAATGGAAAGGTGCAGAAGTGGCTGGACGGCAAACAATTTAGGACATGGTTGCAGCCAGTTGGTTGTCAAAATGTAGCTGCGTTTGTAAAAAGGTATTTATGTTGGGTACACCAACTTATCTCTTATATCTTGAGTACTTATCTCTCTCAGAGTTCTGCTGAAACCAGTGACAGCGTGGAGATTCGTGGTGTGAAACGTAAAGCCGAGGACAGTGACAGCGAACCAGAACCAGAAGATGTCGTCAGGTAACAACACAACTCTAGGAATTCAATTCACATTTTCATGTAGCACTTTTCACAAAACATACTGTTTCAAAGAAGCCTTACAGAAAATGTTTCTACAGTCCCCTCTGATAACAAATTACTAAGATGATACAAATCATGTAGTTAGCTAACATGTATTTATTTAGGCAGTCAGTTATTACAAGTTGTTTTTACGGATGTTAAATGGACTGCATTTATATAGCCCTTTCACAGACCCAATGGCCACCAAAGCGCTTTACATTTTGCCTCACATTCACCCATTTACTCACTCATTCATACACCGGCGGCGGTGTCACCCATACAAGGCGCCATCCATATATAAGACAATATATAAGACAAGGTTTATAAGACAAGCTTCTGCTTTTTTTGACTAGTCGTTAATGACACTATTGTCTTAGAACTGATAAGATAATTAATGAGGTTTGCATCATTGATTCTGTTACCTTCCTGTTTATTATTGTGAAGCTGCTTTGAAATGATCTATTTTATAATGTTCTATAGAAATAAAGGTGACTTGACTTCCACAAACTTCACACAAATCTCAGTGCGAGTCGTGCAGGAGTCTCTCGATGATGCGTGTCCGTACAGCCAGTGATTAATACAGCAAATGTTTCAGTGATAAGCTTTCAACGCAGTCTAAATCGATTGGGTTCAATTGGTATTCATGGAGGTTTTCCGTGTCCCCGGTGGGACGCTGTAGAGGTTACACTAGACAGATGCAGCTCATCCTTGATTATGTGAGCTGCATTTCCAGAGCATATCAAAATATCCTGACCAGCGCTAAGGTGGAAAACAAGTTTCCCATCGCCCCTTAATGGAGCCCCTCAAAGTGGGAAATTCTCATAGGCGTGCATATGCATAAAAGTGAACCTGCTCAATTTGGCACAGGAGAGGCTGGTTTGGGTTTAATGAATTCAGGCCTTTCTTTGGAGAAGACGACAAACTGAGAGGTGTGTGTATCTGTGACGGTGTTATAAATGTTTCACAGGTTATGGGAGGACGGCTGGAAACAGCGTTACTACAAAACCAAATTTGATGTGGATGCGACGGACGATGAGTTTCGTAAGAAAGTGGTGAAGTCGTACGTGGAGGGCCTGTGCTGGGTGCTCAGGTACTACTATCAGGTAAATCACTGGTACACACACCTGAACCTGAAGGTTTATAGTCTTTAAAGTTGACCAGTTATTAGTGTTTTCATTTTCTTCCATTAGTTGTATATTCTGCTTCATGCACTCCTTCAAACAATATGAATTTTGAAACCTATATAATGTATGCATACATTTGTGTGTAAATATGGATTAAAATAAAAAGAAAACAGCAGATTCAAAGGTTCCTAGACCAGGTAAGAGGCACAATGTTCATGCAATTGTGAGCCCGAAAGGGATAGTTCACCAAAAAAGTCCACCCTAAATTCAATTATATAAAGCGTTTGTCTCTTCAGAAAATTTGGACTAAACGACTCAATACATATTGATTATTTTTATTTTTACGATCTCTTTATGAACTTTTTTTGGGGGGATCTCTATACCGGACTTGCGCACAAACTGCATTGTAATATTTTTTTCACACAAATTACATTTTGGAAAGTGATAGCACAGTCTGTCACCTAGACAGTAACACAGGCCAGAATTGAGACACGCCGAAGACAGATGCAAAGAAGAGAAGACGCACCAGGCATCAAGTTTACTGTTCACGATGCCTGAAATATTAAAAGAAAAATATAAATATTGAAGGGTGGTTTATATGAATGTATCTCTGAAGGAAACTGACTGTCTTCAGAAAACTTCCGATGGCATTTTCTTTTTCTCTTACACCAGTATAAATCAGTGTTTATAAGCGTAGAGAAAAGAGACTCTTGCTGCTCCATAAGCGCCACCTACTGTCAGAGTGAATTTGCGTTTTCATTCAGTCCGTCTGCTGTTTTTATTTTGTGTGTCTTACGTAGTATAATTTAACAACTCTAAAGTCAGACCATTGTGTTTTTGCTTTAATCTTGAAATTATACAATCTAATTTAAATTAAAAACAACTGCTCATGCTACGTGTGTAGCATCTTTGTTTGGATCTTGATTACATTCAGTGGTTACCTCTAATTTCAAATGGCTACAAATATTTTTTTGGTTTAAGGTCAGTTTGGCATGTTCTTGAGCAAATAAACAACAAATACTTTTGTTTAAAGAATAAAATCTGAATTGGCCAATGAAAAATCATGATCGGTGCATCACTAATTAGACACTTATTTTCTACCTTTTCTCCTTTTCACTTATGAGTTTCCACATTCTGCTTTAAAATGGATCCTGGAAATGTTACAGAACATCCTCCGCTTTATTTTTTTGTACATCAGATTTAGGATCAAACAGCTTTGAGCTGTTTGCGCTGCTCTTTGAGCCAGTTAGTGTTATCTAGTTGAGTTTTAATGCAGGGTCTTGATCTTTAGCTTTAAATTCAGTCATTAGAGCCCCGTTCTCTTCAGTAGATCTCTGGTTGATTAGAGTTCCGTGTGCAGGGATTTGTCCGCAGTAATTGGAGCTCTATATATATGCGTGGCCTGCACTCGCTCCATGTGCTCGCGGATGAGAGCCGTCCCACGGGAACCGCTGAACAGATTCGTTATGGAGTCTCGTCACTCTGTGAGATGCGTTTGCTCCTTTCACACACACACATACACACACACAGATAGATGCTGCCAAATGGTAGATGTTCAGGGGCAGATCTCCACATGGCTTTTATTTAACCATATTAGGGTGTCTATTTTTTCATTTGAGGTGTCACAAGTATAATTTCTATTGCATGGATTTCTTGCACCTTTTTGCCACTTGACAATGTCAATTCTAATGCAGGAAATAAATAAGAGCGGTTGACTCTATAAAGCAAAAAGCTGCCGCTGACTTCACCAGCGTGCCAAATAGATTTCCAGATGTTCTCTCTCTCTCTCTCTCTCTCTCTCGCTCTCTCTCTCATATAAATCCAATTTATTGGATGTTACTTTTGAGTCTTTATCTATTGTGTTGTGTATATACAAATATATTCAGTAAATGTATAATATTTTAAACCAAGACATTACTGGAGAGCTTATTTGTTTTTCTTTTTTTGTATTGATATAAGGTAAAAAACAAAAAAAACTATCCAGTTTTTACAGTTCAAAGACGACCTATAAATAATTAGATAATTAAATGCAGTTTGAAGCATAAATATTTAAAAATCTAGTGTATTTTTTGTCTAATGTAATAAAATTATTCATTTTGTATTGTGCCTATCCCTTAATTTAGGGAAAATGCATTATTTGCATTGTGCCCCTCTAAGCTTTATTTATAAAATACTCTCATAATTTCTTCAACTAAGGAGCTCATGTGCTCCTTGGAAACGAAGTGTCACACCCTGAAAAGTGTTAAAGCTGAAAAAAAGTATTGTTTTTAAAGAAATTTAGTTCACAATTGTGATCGTTGAATATTTATTTGTGTATTGATGCTATGTAGTAAGCTATATGTGCAGTTAAAGTTGGATGTACTACAAATACAACTTTAAATACATTGCTGAGTGATAATATAAACATATGTACATTTTAAAAGCGTATTTACTTTAAAAAAAAACAATTGTAAATGTTTGAGTGCGCTAGCATGTTAACGACCTGAAAGGTAATAGACATGGACTAAATCCACAAATTTTGGTGTTTCGTGAGTGTGTTTGTGTCTTTTGTTGAAGCCCTTTTGGTTCTCTCTTAAACTGTCTGGTCTAAATGCCCTCTGGAGTGTTAATTGAGCTGTAAATTTGATGGTGTATCAAGGTCTCCCATTGAAAGGGGTAATGGAAGAGGTCTTAAAAATGACTTGGGTTGAAGGTCTTTCAAAATCGAGCATTTCTGATTGAAGTAACTGAAGATGTATTTAACTTGTCTTTGTGTGGTACGACTGACTGTCTCTGAGTGTCTGGTTTTTTTTATTTGTCACAGGGTTGCGCATCCTGGAAGTGGTATTTTCCCTTTCATTATGCCCCGTTTGCCTCCGACTTCAAAGACATCAAGGGCATGTTCAGTGATTTCGAGAAAGGGACCAAACCGGTAATTTGAAACGCATTGCTTGGTCACACAAACTCTGCTATGCGTGACTTGTTTTGTGATTTGATTTGTCCTTGTGTTCCTGATGTGTTGACTCTTGGTTTACACAATGTCATAATTCTTCATCTGCAGTTCAAACCTTTGGAGCAACTCATGAGTGTATTTCCTGCTGCCAGTGGAAACTTTCTGCCGACGACATGGAGAGCTCTGATGTCTGACCCAGTGAGCGGCACATTTACCTCTTATACATGAAACTGCATTCACAGTGCATTAAACTTCCATAATGTACACTGAAAATATTTGGTGTAGAAAAATTCACTCAAATTGCTATTAAATTTCACAAGTAATTATAAAGAAATGGCAAGTAACTGGACTTTCAAGTGAAACCTTTCGATTGTTGGGAATTTGATTTGAAAGAGGCATGGTTCAGCAGATTTTTTTCAACATATTAATACATTTATTTTCCATTCATTCATATACATCTATTCAGTCTTTTAAAAATTGAATTAAATTACTTACTTTAAATGAGATTAAATTGAATTACTGAATTAATGCCTAGCCCTCCATAGTCATACACAGTAACACCAGAGACATTTGAGAGCGTAAAAGCCAATAATTTCTAAATGTTCTTTCTCTTTGTAACTGTCTTTATCTCTCTTTAACAGGAATCCTCAATCATTGATTTCTACCCTGATGACTTTGCCATTGATTTGAATGGGAAGAAATATGCCTGGCAGGGTCAGTGCTTAGCCTTGACCTTCAGTCTGAACAGAAATCATGAGTGCTGTAATGTTTTCAATCATTGTGATTTTGGTCTTCTCCTCGTGACAGGTGTTGCTTTGTTACCGTTTGTGGATGAGCGGAGGTTACGTGCAGCATTAGCAGAGGTCTACCCTGAATTGACCCCAGAGGAGGGTGAGGCATATACCTTCATAACCAATAAACCGTATATTACTGAACATCTAAATGAAGTCAAGCTTCTCCGCTATTGACCGAAATTTACGGCTTTCTGTGTTTTCACTGTAATATGGTAGAGGGCGCATCTTCTGAAAGAGTACTGAATCTCCTGATCAAAACACAGGTGAAGAAGAATCAGAAACAAACAGATGCATATGTAAAAAAAAAAAACGCGATCATCTACATTAAACCGCATTTAAATCAAAACTGCCTAATGTTACTGAATGAAATGTCGACTGTGTAGCTTTGAGAGTGTGAACTCGATCTACTCCATCTGTGTTTTCTTCATCACTGGTATTAATCCCATCCAGATGTAGTCTTTGATTTGTTTAAAATGTTGCTTTTTGTTTATGATACTTACCCACATTCAAATGTTGATTAAAAACAGAATGCATGACCCTAGAATAAAATGGTTGTTTAAAAGCAGAATGTCTGTTCTTGTGATATATTGCTTGTTCAGATATTCATACAACAAAATATTCTGGGGGTCAGAAATGTTTGTGAGTGTGTGTGAGAAAATGATCAAATTTTCTGCTTTAAAGTGTTTTATCTTTGGTGTTGTAATCTTACTGTACCATCTGATGGTTGTTTTCAGTGAGAAGGAACAGTCTGGGAAGTGATGTCATATTTGTTGGGAAGTCCCACCCCCTGTGTGATTTCATCCAGGAACTCTACCGTGCAGAATCTCATGAGGTACTGGTCTTCTGTATGTTTCTATCCCTCTCTTCCCCCCCCCTCATGTTAGCCCAAACTAATCGTCCAGCTGAAAAGTGAAAGTTTGAGCAATTAATCATGCTTTTGGCTGCCAATAATTATAAAAAAAGATTGCAGAAACAGAATTTTTCATTTGTCTGTAAATTTCCAATCCTCTCTCTTCAAGGCCACTGAGATCCCTGCAGAATTTTGCCATGGAATCCAAGGTATATTAAATCTAGATGAAGACCCTATTCTACCAGATAAGTAAGTAGACAACAAATTTACCTTTGTTTCTTGATGCTTTTGCCTAGGGGTGGGGGGGGGGGGGTCAATTCACATAGGAATCAGATATAAACGTTTGAGAGAAAATCAGATGTGTAACAGTATATTAGATCAGTGCAGATCCTGTTGCCATCTGTTTTATTAATGTTAATTATTTTTTTTTACATTTGATTGTATTTAATTTCTGTAGTATTTCTTAAGACATTAAATAAAACCAGGCTGCTATACCTGAAAAACTTAATTTAATTTATTTTTTCTATAGTATTTGTCCTGTTTATTTTCATTTTATTAACCAGTTTTATATTTGCAAAAGTTATTTTTCTGTCAAGGAATTTTATGTATGTACTAAGTAGATATTCTGTCTGTCTCAGGGCTGCCTTGCTTTATTACAGAAGACTGCAGTCATGTATGTAATGATTGCAGTCAGCTTAAAAAACAAAATAAAATTCAAGGTTTACAATTAATACAGTGAGGGGTTTTTTTTCTTTCTTCTAGACCTAATAAACTGTCTACCGCAGTCAAATAAGAAAAGTAACACAAAACAGTAAACTACAATCAAATCCATGCATGTATCTTATCGAGTTTTGATTTCAAAATCAAGAATAATTTTTTTTCTTGACCTCAAGAATCAATTTGAATCGAATCGTGAAGGACCAAAAGATTTCCACCCCTAGTTTTGTCATTAGTCTCAAGTGCCTCAACAGACATTGTCCAGGTAAAGCTTTACAAATCCTGTGAAACAACATCCTTTTTGTTTTCCTCAGACCAGTGGAGTCCCCCATCCCAACACTGAGAGACATCCGCAGCAGCTGCGCTATTGGGTAAGAGTTTGTTTTATGCATCAACCAATTACCCTCCAATGCGCATCAAATAATGTTCGATTCATAATCTGATCAATATTTATTTATTGCTAGTTGTTTGCATCTTTCAACCATTCCATTTCAGTTGCTATTTTCATTTGGTTTATTAGTTTGTGTATCAGTCTGGTTCTTTTAAGTCCTATCAGCTACTCATCTATCAAGGACTCATATTTGTGCCCGTTCAGAGACACACATGACCATCTCAAAGATGCATGGTTGTACATTTGTAGTGTAAGGCATTTAAAACCTTAGCCTGCTGATATTTACTGGTTCCTCTAGAGGTCAGACGCTGCATGAAACCCAAAGACGTTCAACAAAAACTTTAGACTGGACTGATGCAGTTTATCTGAATGGCTCTGCAATGAGATGTTTCCACTTTAATAGTAATTGTTTCTGGTTGGCAGAATCAAATTCAAGGATCCGCAGTATGATGATGGCTTTGTGTTCAAGGCTGTAATCCTACCAGGGGCAAAGTAAGTGCTGCACTATTCAATGAAAATGCTTAAATATCAAGGCCTATTGAATATTCGCAAGTTTGACTATATTGAATGGGCTTTTCAATGATGCAATGATGTTTAATATTTTATATTTATGTATTACAATTTCTCACTCCAGGATCCCTAGCAAGGTTCTGAAACCAGGTGACTATGAACAGAGCAACCGTGGCCGATGGAGACCTCAACTGGGATTCAACCCAAACCGCCAACAAGCCCATCTGGACCAATCCGGTTTCAGAAAGCTCAAGTAAAGAAAATCCCATAGAATCCATCAGTTTAATTGGTTGAATTCTTGCATTTTTTTTTTTTTTTTTTTTAAGTGGTATTGTGTAAAAAGAAACCAAATTAGTGCAATAGTTTGTATAAAACGGGCTAATTAAACATCTGGTGAATTCAGGCTTCAATGAGGAGAGATGAATTATGCATGGTGTTTAGGGGATATGTATGCAGATGAAAGCCCAGCAAAGACTTAATTTCTTAATGAAAGCAGTTTGATTGGATGGCGCAGACAGGTGTTCTTGGACTTCAAATAGTTCTGTGAAGGTTTTTTTTATTTTATTTTTTTATATAATTACTTTAAACCCTTAAAACCCTTTACATTTTGTTTCTTTGTCAGATAACTCCTGATCTAAACTCCTTTAAATGCCAAATATTCTATCTTTTCCCACCAAAGCAGTATTAATTATGCATTTATACAGGTGAAACTCTGAATTACTGAAATAGACTAAAAATTTTAATATTGTGCAAAAGTTAAATTAAAAGGTGAAACTAATATATTTAGTGTATATATAACTATATACATATGCATGATTATACTTTTCAGAGGGCCGACATTTCTGTATTTAAAATCCTTTTATTATTGATTTCATGTAATATTCTAATTTTCTGAGATTTTAAATTTGGGATTTTCATAAGCTGTAAGCCAAAATCAAAATTATAACTTGCACGATATTCAAATTTTTCGAGTTTCACCTGTATACTATTTATATTTAAGTTTTGGTGATTTTGGTTTATGCTTTTGTCATTTTATATTAGTTTTTTTATTTTATTATTATTTTATTTTAGCTTTTATTTATTGCAGTTTTAGTACTCATTAGCCAAAGTAACATTTCTAATTTTAGTTTTTCATATTTATATAAAATATATATAAACTTATAACGAAAATTGTATTGAAAAGTTATTTTATAACTTTATATATAACATATATATAACATTTCACTTACAGGAATAGTTCACCCAAAAATGAAAATTACCGCATAATTTACTCACCCTCAAGCCATCCTTGGTGTATATGACTGTCTTTCAGCCAAACATATTCAATTATACCCCTGCTCTTCCAAGCTTTATAATGGCATTGAATGTTTTTGAAGCTCCAAAAAGCACATCCATCATAAAAATGAATCCTATTGGCTCCAGTGGGTTAATAAAGGCCTTAAGCAAAGCAGTGTTTTTATGAGAAAGATATCCATATTTAAAGCTTTATAAACTATGATCACTGGCTTCCGGCAGCGGCCGTACACGTATATAAAGGTATAAATATAAGGTATAAAGTTTTAAAATACTATTTTATTTACAATAAACATTTCTTACAAAAACTCATCACTTCGCTTCAGAAGGCATTTATTAAACCCACTGGATTATGCCCAGTTCCGACTACACCGACCAACCCGGTTTTGGCACGATCCATTTGATGTGGGGATTTGTAAACGACAATTGTCGTCGGGACACAAGAATTGACCGTTTTCTCGTTTAGCGTGTCATTGTTGGCGACAAACATTGTCGCGTCTGCGATGCCTCCCGACATGTAGACAGGTTTTCTTTCTTTTTGGGGCCTTTCTGATGACAAGGCATCCAGTGCAAATCACGGTAGCCATTGTTCGTTTGCTAGTCAATAGTTTCACCTTCTGATGACATCACACACGTTGTTAAAGATTTCAAACCGATCATTTGTCAGGAAGCAACGTGTAGTCTGACGTGTTTTGTTGACAACATAAGAATTTGGTGACTCGTAACAAAAAATGTGTATCCATTTTTAAAAAAAGAGTAATGCTGGGTTCAGACTACATGATATTTTTGTCTAAGATTCAAAAACTCAGCCTCTATTCTATGCCATTACAAAGCTGGAAGAGCCAGGATATACTCAGATTGTATTCGGCTTGAAAAAAGTCATATACACCTAGGATGGCTTGAGGGTGAGTAAATTCTGGGATAATTTTCATTTTTGTGTGAACTACTCCTTTAACGAAAAACTATTTGATTCTTGGTTTTACTAAACGATAACAATAACCCAAAGACCCCCTCTGCCAACTTAGGGACAACAAACCATGGACTAGAAATATAAAAAGAAATGCATTAATAAATGTAGAATTTTTTTATTAAATTATATTCAATTTTGAAATCCTTGCAGTGTTAACCTCCAGGGGCTAAAAACCCTTATCAGCATATAAAAACTTCCAACTAATGTCAATTTTCTCATCTCTCTCTCTTTCAGTCACCACGTGGGCATGAATCAAGGCGCGGGTCATTTTGGCCGTGGCCAGTCTTTCGAGGGTCAGCATAGTGGCGGTCAGTACAGCAATGCCCCGCCTCCCAGAATCTATAACCAAGGAAACTACCGTCCACCCCGAGACAATTACCCTCAAAACCAGTGTGAGTTTATCCTTTCCTAGAGTTAAATCAAGATAATTGGAACATCACAAATGAGAATTTTTTTTTTCCAAAAAACTGATGTCTATATTTATAAAATATTTGTTTACCAAATAATTGCTTCTCCGCTAATCTTGATCATTTTTTGGATCATCGTGGCAGCATGAGCCTACAGTTCCGTCTTTTTGCACACGTTTTGTTTTCCACACGCAATCAAGATAATGTACTAGTTTAACTTGATATGAAACGCAATTCCTAATCAAGGCTCCACATTAACGCTTGTCCGGGACAAGTGGATTTTCTGAAGGGGCAAGTGATAGAGAATTTTATTTCCCCGACCGGACAAGTAGCCTGATTAAAACAAAAAAATTCTTATTGAATTTATTGATCAAATTTAACTATTTGAAATGGAAGATAAAGCATACATTTAATATACAGGTCCTTCTCAAAAAATTAGCATATTGTGATAAAGTTCATTATTTTCCATAATGTAATGATAAAAATTAAACTTTCTTATATTTTAGATTCATTGCACACCAACTGAAGTATTTCAGGTGTTTTATTGTTTTAATACTGATGATTTTGGCATACAGCTCATGAAAACCCAAAATTCCTGTCTCAAAAAATTAGCATATCATGAAAAGGTTCTCTAAACGAGCTATTAACCTAATCATCTGAATCAACTAATTAACTCTAAACACCTGCAAAAGATTCCTGAGGCTTTTTAAAACTCCCATCCTGTTTCATTACTCAAAACCGCAATCATGGGTAAGACTGCCGACCTGACTGCTGTCCAGAAGGCCATCATTGACACCCTCAAGCAAGAGGGTAAGACACAGAAAGAAATTTCTGAACAAATAGGCTGTTCCCAGAGTGCTGGATCAAGGCACTTCAGTGGGAAGTCTGTGGGAAGGAAAAAGTGTGGCAAAAAACGCTGCACAACGAGAAGAGGTGACCGGACCCTGAGGAAGATTGTGGAGAAGGACCGATTCCAGTCCTTGGGGGACCTGCGGAAGCAGTGGACTGAGTCTGGAGTAGAAACATCCAGAGCCACCGTGCACAGGCGTGTGCAGGAAATGGGCTACAGGTGCCGCATTCCCCAGGTCAAGCCACTTTTGAACCAGAAACAGCGGCAGAAGCGCCTGACCTGGGCTACAGAGAAGCAGCACTGGACTGGAAGGTGCCAGAGTCTGGAGGAAGACTGAGGAGAAGGAAATGCCAAAATACCTGAAGTCCAGTGTCAAGTACCCACAGTCAGTGATGGTCTGGGGTGCCATGTCAGCTGCTGGTGTTGGTCCACTGTGTTTTATCAAGGGCAGGGTCAATGCAGCTAGCTATCAGGAGATTTTGGAGCACTTCATGCTTCCACCTGCTGAAAAGCTTTATGGAGATGACGATTTCATTTTTCAGCACGACCTGGCACCTGCTCACAGTGCCAAAACCACTGGTAAATGGTTTACTGACCATGGTATTACTGTGCTCAATTGGCCTGCCAACTCTCCTGACCTGAACCCCATAGAGAATCTGTGGGATATTGTGAAGAGAAAGTTGAGAGATGCAAGACCCACCACTCTGGATGAGCTTAAGGCCGCTCTCGAAGCATCCTGGGCCTCCAGAACACCTCAGCAGTGCCACAGGCTGATTGCCTCCATGCCACGCCGCATTGAAGCAGTCATTTCTGCAAAAGGATTCCCGACCAAGTATTGAGTGCATAACTGAACATAATTATTTGAAGGTTGACTTTTTTTTTGTATTAAAAACACTTCTTTTATTGGTCGGATGAAATATGCTAATTTTTTTAGATTTTCATGAGCTGTATGCCAAAATCATCAGTATTAAAACAATAAAAGACCTGAAATATTTCAGTTGGTGTGCAATGAATCTAAAATATATGAAAGTTTAATTTTTATCATTACATTATGGAAAACAATGAACTTTATCACAATATTCTAATTTTTTGAGAAGGACCTGTAATTAGGGGGAATTTTTTTTTTTTTTTTTTTTTTTTTTAGGTTACAAAAATATGCCCCCAGGGTAAATATCACAAATATGCTAATAGAACACTGAGAATATTTCTTCAAAAAAGGTTATATTTACACCCCAAATTTTTTTTTTTTTTTTTCTGGACAAGCAATATTTTAACTTGGACAAGTGAATGACTGACAAACACGACAAGGCTTAATGTTGAGCCTTGCTCATACTATAAAGCTTTTTCATACAGTCTACTTTTATTCCAGTGGTCCAGAGACAGGCCTTTGTGTCTGAGCAGCGTTTAATACAGTAGTTTGGTGACACCAAGGGACAGGAGTCGCTCTTGATGTGTACAGTGATCTGTGTTCGTGAGCTGCTCCTCCGCCGTCACTTTGATGTGCCAATTTGCAAGCTGATGAATAATGGCATCTGTGGGCGAATGGAAGCCGCCCTGCTGCCACTTGATGCAAATAGAGGGGTTTTGCTGATCACTGCTGCTCTTCAGCGGCCCGTGCACTCCGGCCCTGATGCAAAACCCTCCAGTTAAACATGCAACAGAGTAACCGTCCTCAATGCCGTTCCTGTTTCTATGAATAAAGCTGGGCTCACACTGTACGATTTTTGGCCACGATTTGACCGTTTGAGACAAATGTTGAGAATCTTAAGATTAATTTCAGGGCTAGACATTAACACTTTGTTTTTTGAAGGGGCGAGTGTCAGACCGGTCAAGTAACAAAAAAATCACCAAAGTGCAAGAATGAATCTCGTTACATTTAGTGTAAGTGGCGATCGATAGCGTATAATGTACTGACGGTAAAGAGGTTGTGCTTTTGAGGCTCGCGCCTCGAGGAGAAATCAAAACAAATTAGTGCAACAAAGAAACTTGGTTTAACAAACTGTGGATTTTTTTTTTTACATTTATTACAAATGATACCATTAGGCAACATCACATGACCAAGAGTGCTGTCTTCCTAAATACCATAATGATTGAAAATGACAGACATAATGTTAACTACTTGTTGCTGATGTATGAAATCTCAATATTAAATTTGTTCTATTTCAGCAGTGAAAATATTTCCGAACAACAATAACAGCAGAACTATAACGCACCTCTGAATGATTCAGCGTTTTGAACAAATCGGTTGAGTCAAAGATTCAATGACCCATTCATAAGCAACTGCCTCATTCTTTAATGAATTAGCCGTTTGAATGAATGATACAATGAAGTCTTTGCTCACTTGATTGACATGTTCAACGACAGCCGATTGATTTGGGACAGAATTTCGTCGGAGATAAAAATTTGACTGTTGTCGCAGAAGCCAGACTACAGGACTGTGCATCAAATCTTCTGACACTCAGTCAAATCAAAAACCAATAGGAACCTGATGACGCAATTTATGACAACAAACCACCACTTGCTCCACATGCATCTTTTCTTTTCAAGACAAGCCATGATCGAAATGAATGCTACAGATTGTTTTTGTTTGCTAGCCACCGTTTCGTTCGCTCATTTAATGCAGCTCACAGTCTCTGTAAAACACCGGACGAGTCTTCTTGCCTCCAGGATGGACCAAACAAAATCACCATAAACTATAGCTTTGTCTGATATTTAAGCTGTAATATCCTTTTAACAGTAGATCTCCATTGCACTCGCACATAAATATGCCTATATATTTGACCGTGTCAATGGTACTGGGGGTTTTATCTGTTTTTTCTGCGATTTGACTTGGAATTGTTACTTACTAAAATATTATAAAACTTCATAATGTAATCCATGAGTCATGTATACAGTTTTTATGGTGTTGCTTTTTGTCCTTGGATCTTAAACAGCCAGTCTCTTCACTTTCATTGAATGCAAACATCTCCTTTTGTGTTCATCTAAAAATTAGTCTTTTCTGCAATTTGTTTTATCAGTCAGGTAGTTCCACTGATAACCTCGTGACATTTTTCCCATGCTGCTATACTGGAGCTTTGACACACTCCATTAGAGAAACAGAGACAAATCCTCGTTAACTTTTCCCAGCTCGCTGTCCTTCTCCCTCTCCCTCCTGCGGTGTCGGCTCAATGCGAAGTTCCCGAGACACGCTGAAGGCCTTTGTTGACCCTAATCAAAACAGCTGGTGCTAAAGGACCAACTAGTGTATTACAGTCCTGCGGTCTTCATTCTATGGATATTGATAAGCTGTATTGTAGAGGTTCATTATGGGCTCATTACAGAGATCAGGGTCCATCTGTGTGTGTACGTCTGCGCTCTGGGACGATGTAATCCCTGTGTTAAGTTAATGAGAACACCGTTTACTGTTGTGTTTTTAATGCGTAATCCTATTTGGGCTTTGTGTCAACTGGCTTTAACTTCCCAACATTCAGTGTGTGGACTGCAGTTGGTGTTTATTGAGAGCAGGATGAATTGGCTGTAATTTTGTCTTTCGTTTGACTGGTTGTGAGATGAGCTGGGATGAATTAGTGCTTGATAATGGAGGTGTAAGTGGGTGGTCCAGCCTCTTTCTCTCTCTCTCTAGTCATTAGATCTCACACTGCATTTTTCGAGGTGTTTATTGGCTGCCAAATTAAATGTCTAGGACATCTGACAGCATCTGTTGCATGCTGTTAATCACCACAGTATATTTGGTCTCGTCCTGCTTTTTTAGAGTACTGCATGTACAATAGACGTCAATGAGGCAAGACGCTGCAGCTGAAATATGCTAAAGTATAGCCACAGAACAAAACATTATGCTAATATAAGACTAATGTCTTTAAATGCTCTGTATATTCAACTTTACATCTCCATTACGACCAATTTAAGTACTTATACTGTTCTTCAGCTTGTGTCAGTGAAATCCCATTAGTTATATGGGAATCCCATAACACAATCTTTGACAGTGGCATACATGATTTGAATTAGATTATGTAATGATTGTTATGAGCGTGATGCTTTGTAAACTTAACCAATGCTTTTTTCTAAAGTGACTTACATTGCATTCAATGCTGCTTGTGTCAGTAAAATCCCATAAAGCTTTAACAGAAGAAAAATGTCAAATGCTGACAGAGAACTTGACAATTTGAGTGGAGACCGTTTTATTCTAACCTTTTATAAAGTAGGTTTTCCATTCCATAAAGTAGTCCATTCAGTATAAGCTTAAATTAGTCGGATGTGCAATGTTTTTATGTAAACTGATCGCGTGCTGCATTCATCCAATCAATGACACAGCAAATATGCAAATAAGAACGTTTAGGAATATACGGTGTGAAACTCCATGCTATGAATGCCCAGTTTTATTGTAGATTATTAGCAGTGTGAAGCGAGAACCCAGGAATCCATTTACCTTGAGTTTAGATGACCTACGGTTGACCGTTTCATGTGTGAAATGCCCTTTGATTAATTAAGCTGCTGTTGTTTTTAATTGATGTGCAACCTGTGCATATGATAACATCTATAAAAAAAAGTGCTTTAGGTTTCGGTGACCCTTTAAACCCATCTGTGCACTTTCCCCATAGTAGTTCTTTGCAAGTGCGTTACTATAAATGCAGTTGTTATTATTTTCTATGGTAAATGTCTTTGCATCGACACCTAGGTCGTTCTTTTTAAAGCTGTAAAATCCTGTTGGCTTCTAAAGAGGGAATTTTTTTTTTTTTTTTTTTCTTCCCATCTTTACTCCACCTTCAAGCCTACATTTGTAAATGACAGCTTTTTCTTTTCGGCTGAAGTTCTTGTCTTTGTCCCTCTCTCTCACACACACACATACACTCACACACACACTCACACACACACACGCACTCATCTCTGCTCCTGCCCCTATAAAACAAACAGCTCGGAGCCCGCAGCTGGTGATCGCCTTGGCAACGGTGGATCAGGAAAGAAGCTGCTTGCTACTTTTTTTAAAGTCTGTCTTTGTGAAGGACCTGCAGCGCTGGAACTAGAGCACTTGAGCTCGCCGCAGCGCCGGCTGATGAATGCTTATTTCATTTAGCACGGGAAGAAATGCAAATGTACCACTTTTGACGTCCCCCACCCCCCCAACACTAAATCTTGTTCATATTACTGAACACAATTCACTTCATCTCTGAAACCATTTTCCTTGAAGTTAGAAGTTGATACAAATTAGGTTAATTAATTTTATTTGATTGATTTGTTCACTGTAGCTTGGTTTGTGGTGGTGGTTGTTTTGGGGGTTTCCTGGAAATGCTGCTTAATGTCAGTGGAATTGATCAATTTGATTTTAATAAAAACATCCCACTCAATAGCGCTTTATATAGCATTTTGAGATATTATCTTGTTTACTCAGTTGTGGCACCTCTTCAGAAAATCATTGTTTTAAATTCAGGGTTTCACATTAAAGCAAATAAATTAATTGTATTTTAAACTAGAGCTGCCCAATTCTGGACAAATTGAGAATGAGAATTATTTTTATTTTATTTTTAAACAGAGATCACGATTCTCACATGATTCTGAACGGACAACTAAATAAAATAACAATTTACTAGAGGTTTACAAATTATTACTAGGTAATTTACTGAACGAATGATTCAATTTTTTTTAACAGTCACTAATTATGTAATCGATACAATCTTTATTTGAAGAGGCAAGTTACTTTCAAAAGGTGACTTGGTCTATTTTGATCGCTACCACCGACATCAGTGTTAATATCCGAACTATAAACTTTTATCCCAGTGCTTCTGATATCATTTGGATGTTCCTAAGGTGTTTTGAGTGATGCTAAGTGGTTGCTAGGGTGTTTTCCAGTGGTTGTTAGTGTTGCTATGAGATAGCTATGGTATTTCAGTGGTTGCTAGGGTGTTACTAAGGTGTTTCAGTGGTTATTGGTGAATGCTCATTTAATTTAGCACAGTTTTATAGTGGTTGCTAGGGTGTTGCTAAGGTGTTTTAGTTATGCATTTGCTGAGGTGTTCTATTGATTTCTTGCTGTGGTGTTCTAGGTGGTTGCCAGGGTGTTTCTAAAACTTTACAATAAGGTTCCATTTGTTAAATATTATATATTTTTAATTGTAAATGTATATTTTATATTTAATGGATCCACGCAAATATGAAGTTAGAATGAACCGTTCTATTGTTAACGTTATGTTAACCAAGATGAATAAATGCTTTAACTGACAACAAGCAATGCATGTTACAGTTTTAACGTTAACTGAGACCCTATTCTTAAGTATTGGTGTTTTTTTGTGTGTTTTTTTAGCATTGCAATGCAGTTGCTAAGGTATTCTATTAGTGGTTAGGGTGTTCCATGTGGTTGCCAGGGTGTTGCTATGCAGTTGCTAAGGTATTCTATTAATTGCTGTGGTGTTCTATAGGTTGTGTCCCATATATCTGGGATGATTTGACGCATGATTTGAGGATTGCTTCATGTCTGGATTGCACTAGTGTTCTGCTTTAGTAAACGCACATTAATAAAACTCTAAGCACCTGTTTTCATCTTCACAGATTCCTGGCAGACTCCGGCCAGCTCCACACCGTATACCAGGTAAGATGTTTTCTATATACTCACGGCCACATATATTCAGTCCCGAAGGTCATTGCAATGTGCTCCCACAATGCACCTGTGACAGTCTGTATTATCTTCATGCATTCAAGAATCTGGCGCAACCAAATAGACTCGAGTTACCTTTTCCCTCCCGCTGTTAGTCGTCTTCCTGTGTAGGATACGAGTTATTGATGTTCTTCCTGGGGGGGCCGGCTGGAATTAGTTTCTCTGCGCGCTAAACAAATGTCCTGGTAAAGAGGTTTGCAGGGCTTAATGAGGCAGCACTAATGCGGGTGCAGTTCACTGTCTCTTGTGCACAGGGGCCGCACAGAGCCGCCATTGTTTCTGGCTCCAGACCACTTCAGGGACTAATCAGCTTCTTTTGGTTCAACTTTTTCGGCCCGGCAGCCCATTGTGGCCCTGTGTCACCTTAGGTCAGTAGTTATTAGAGCAGAGTTTCTTTAACCGTTCATGACGGAGCCGAATGAAACGCACAAGGAACCTGGAGGAGGGATTATGGATTCCTCAGGAAGATTGTGAGCTGCGTCAGTAATGAGGGATGGCTGTCTGTCCAGATCCTGCTTAAGAGACCGATAGATGTTTGAGACGTGGGTAGGTGAGCTGGGTTTGGGGTCGAGCGCTGGTTACGGACGTGTTATTCGTAGCGTTCAGGAGACTTTAGTTTTGATGCGGATGAGAGAAGTGGAAATCAAAGAATGAACTGGACTTTGCATTTTAAAATGCTGCTTGAACGCCTGTTTGTACTGCCTTGGGTTTGAGCTTTCTGCAGTTTCAAATGATCTAATGAAAGATTAGGTTTTTCTGATGTCTAGGAAAAAACTGAAAATATGAGTGGATGTCAAAAATGGGATTATCCAAATCTTAAGAAAATTTGGGGAATATCTATAGTTCTATGGTATCAATAGTTCTATGGTATCTAAAGTTCTATTGTGTGTGTATATATTAGCTGCATTAAATTGATCAAAAATACAATAATTTTGTGAAATATTATTGTGAATTTTCAGCATCATTACTCAGAAATCCTTCAGAAATCATTCTAATATGATCATTTGAAACATTTCTGATTATTATCAGTTCTGCTGCTACATATTTTTTAGGAAACGATTATTATAATAAATTATAAACGATTATCATCTTATTTTTCAGTATTTGATGAATGGAAAGTTCAAAAGAACAGCATGTATTTGAATTTTTGTTACATAATTGTTTGTCACTTTTAATCAATTTCATGCATTCTTGCTGAATAAAAGTATTAATTTCCTTCACACATGAGATTCTTATTGACCCCAAACTTTTGAACGGTGGTGTACCTTTATTTCTAAGCTACTTTACCTTTATTACTGGCTTAATACCTGCTGTTTAATTTTTTTTACTGCTCTATCGGGTTGTTTTTCTGAAGCTTCCCGTAGACTCTACTTTAGTTAGTTTTGTTTTAAAGTGCCCCATGTTTGCTCTCCACAGGTTCCAGCAGGGCGCTCAGGGCTGGGATCAGTCGTACCAGCAGAACCAGCAGAGAGGACGAGGAGGCTGGAGACCCGCGCACGGCCAGCAGGACCACCGCGGAGGAGGAGGACGACGCTACAACTGGAGCTGAACGCTTCTTTTCTATTCCAACATAACATTGTCTTTTTTGGGCTGTTGATTTGTAAAGGTTTTTCTTGTTTTTTTTTTTCTTATTTTACTGACAAAATGTTCTTATGTACTGATTTTTAAGAATATGCCTGTTAAACCTATGAAATACACATAAGAGACAAGACTGCTGAGTTTGATTTATTTGTTTTGTGTGTTAGGCATTCATTAGATTCTCTGGTTTTAGTGGTTTATTTTAATGTTACTATTAATAAACTCCTAATTTTTAGTGTATTTTAATCTTTAAATTAATATTCATAGCTTATCTCTTAGCAATAGATGCAGATGGATATTTTGAGTTTAAATTGAATTTATTAAAAGATTAAACATTGATAAAACCAGAGTTGAATGGAACCAATGGTGATGAGTAAATCTGCTCCTCCTTTAATAGAAACTGCTTTCAGTTTTAATATACCAATTAGATTATAATTATTTCTTTTGAATCAAGAAAAATAAGATTTGGTTGAGCAACGAAAAACCCAAAGGTCAAATATACACGTTTAAATAAAAACACTTTTAATATTAATTTTGGTCATAATGGTCTCTTAAATATTTAACAAAATAAATAAATGCATATCATGAACGGTGAAGAAAAATCCTGCTGAGACAAATTATTTTGACGTCGCAAGATTGATAGCAAACAATAACTCGGCCTAATGTACTAAAAATAATTCTATTTTTAATCTAAATCGCATTAGTTTAGATCTTTAACAATTGTATTTCCGCAATTATATTTAGTCTGGTCGTTGAGATTTCATAAATGTAATGCGAATAATTGTAGCTTGGTTTGCTCAAACTATTTGAGGAACAAAAAAGGTTTCTTTCATATTTGCAGCACTCATATTTATTGTTTTCCTTTTTAAACTTACAAAAGACTTCAAGAAAGCATTTTTTGTCCAGTGTTAGATATTTACACAAAACATCTCTTCATCTACAGCTTGTATTTTACAAAGCAACAAAAATGATGTCTGATTAAACTAGTCTTCATCACTCACATACACACACACACACTCTTCCGCGTGAAGCTTTTCATTCAGTAATGATTTAAAATTACAATCCATACAATTCACATGAGGGTCCTGCATCAGTTTAAAAAATGAGTTTTAAAAAAGGTCTTTATGGAAATGCACATACTGGTCCGTGTCACCATGTTCTGCCGTACAGCAGGTTGGAGCTCACCATGCTGTTCGTGTACTCGATGAGCGCAGCGTCAGTCATGAGAGGAGGGCT
This sequence comes from Meda fulgida, assembly GCA_030578275.1. Lineage (NCBI taxonomy): Eukaryota > Metazoa > Chordata > Actinopteri > Cypriniformes > Leuciscidae > Meda > Meda fulgida. Next base: position 4,207,139 of record CM060635.1, read on the forward strand.
GGGAGACATCTCCTCCAGATCCTCCGCGGAGCCTAAAGCTAAAGTCTCGCTGCCCATCACGTTCTGGACCGGTGTCGGTGTGCTCGAGCCGTTCTGACACGGTTTACCGTCCTTCACGAGCACTGGCACTGCCACGCGCCTCGGGGACTGTTGCGCGCACATGTTTGCGGTGTCCGGCTGCTGGGTCGCTTTATCCTTCGCCTGGCGCTTCATTTTATACCTGTGGTTCTGGAACCAGATCTTGACCTGGGTCGGGGTCAGGTGAATCATGCTGGCCAAATGTTCCCTCTCCGGTGCCGACAGATACTTCTGCTGCTTAAAGCGCCGCTCGAGCTCGTACACCTGCGCTTGAGAGAAGAGCACGCGCCGTTTCCTGCGCGGCGCCGAGTGTAAAGTCACCATAGATTTACTTGCGTCCATGCCCGGTAATGTGCCCATGTTCATGCCCGCTGAGGGACCCATAAACCTGGAGACTTGAGAGAAAAAGCAAATTAATATTAGTATTAATGCTAATAATAATAAACTTTATTTATATAGCATTTTCAGGCATAAATGCAGTTCAAAGTGCATTGCATAAAAATTATATAGGCTAGTCAAATATCAACAGCAACATCACATTCGATAAAAAACGTGCATCAAATATAAGAGATAAAATAAATTAAGTGCAACGCATGCAGAATAAAATATGAAAACATATGAAGGACAAACATAAAAATCTGTAACTACACATCTAGGAAATGCTAAAACATATAGGAGACAATTCATTATAAACACAATTCAGAGTAACTAATTAAATGCCACTTAAGTTTCTTTAAAAAAAATACTAGCTTCCCTAATATCTGAAGTTTTTGACGCATTATACAGTTCAACTCATAAAAGCCTATTATTTAGTATGAAACAACATTTATTTTAATTATTTGGTAGAAATATATAATTATATTCTAGAATATATAGGCCTATAGCATTTGTATAATTATTTGCTTTGTTGCTTTGTTTGCTTGTTTTACGGAAGATATAAGTACAATAACTGAAATCGAATACAAATAAGAATTAAGCAAATAAGGAGATTTAAAAGTGCGAACCGAAAAGAGAATAATAATTAAAATAATTAAATAATTATAAATATATAAAAAAAAAAAAATAATTAAAGGAAATTACTATATATCTCTATACACTGAGAAAAAGGTGTATAGATTTACTTATTTTCACTCGTAAAATGCATACATTGAAATCAAAGGAAACGGCCAGAATTAAGGGTGAAATTTTGAAGTAGAAAGACTGAAATAATATTTTCTTGTAAAACGTACATTAAAACGTAATATTTTGAACTTAGAAAAATAATATTTACAGCCTATCTATCTAATAATATTTACATCTATCTATCGAGATATCTATCTATCTATCTATTGGCCCATTTATTTATTTATTTATTTAGGTTATAAAATTATTTGCATTATTTATGTTATATAATCTAAAGAATGAAATACATGATGCAAGCCAAATTTCATAAGCCTCATTATGACATCTTGACAGTATGTAAACAACACTATAAAAAAATATTTTCCTGGTTTATCACTTTTTTGTTTTTGTTAAATCAACTTAAATAATTTATGTGGTTCTGATATTTTGAGTTTCTATTGATTAAACCAATATCCTTAATTGTGTTCATTTCAATGAACTCAAAATTGTAAGGCAACCAGGTTACATTTTTAAGTCAATCCAACAATATTTTTTTTACAGTGTATTTTTTTTTCTCTATGTGCTGAATGGCAGAAACTTAATAAAAAAAAACATGCCAGCTTTTTTGTTTGACATATACAGAATGATTTATTCTTTTCATCTGACTCACTTGTCGGGTATCTGGGCTCCGGGTTCGAGCCGTACCAGGCCGTGGCGGTCGCGCCGGTCCTCATGCTCTCCTGGTAGGACGGCAGGTCCCCCATGGCCCCGATAGTCCCGTTGCAGTATCCTCCCATGGCGCTGTGCGAGAACTGCGAGTGCGGCATGTGGTAGGTGTTGTGGCCCATGCTGTGCTGCTGAAGATTCGCCTGAGACACCTGAGTCTGTCTGTACAGAGGAGACGCCAGGCTCACGCTGCTCTCCATGGCTGCAAACTTCCTGAAGGTCTCCTCGATCGGGCTCAAAATATCGCTCACTGAGAAAGGCGTTGAATGTTTGGGGCTCAAGGACATGGTTCAGCCCGCGAGCGAGTTTGCTGAAGCTGCCACAGGCCCGTGGATGATGTGAGACCGCCAGACGCCAAGTGTCCTCCGTGCGTAACCGCGCTCTCTGAGCTCCGACTGTGCGCGCTGGAGAAAGAGGAGAGTCCTGACGCTCTTATTCCCGTCACACTGCTGCTGTACGACAAACACGAGGGGCGGAGCAACGAGCCAAACGAGCCATTGACATCCTAGTAATTGAAGAAAATACTCACGGAGCAAAAGATACACAAAGAATGCCATCAGAACGGCTCCGCTCGCAAATGTGTATCATTTTGAGCTTCCAAGTGCGTGGCGTCAGCTTTTTTTTTTTACATACATCTATCCAAGCTTTCGCATTATGATAAGTGGCGCTCACAACCTGAATTCTCCTCTAAACGTCGGAGATTTCTCTTTAGACAAACTTGAGAGCTCAGTTTAACATGTAATGCGCCAGGTTAGGCTACAATTTCATTTTCACAGTTTATGCTAAAAAATCAGCAGGATGTGAAAGGCCTATTCATTCCGCACCAAACCATCAATATGAACTATAATTCAGCGTGTTCTCATGAAATCGAAGCCAAAGCTAATTGGCTATTAGCTCTATTTAAATGACAAAGTCTAAATTGTTTATTTTTTTAATCTATACAAAAGTATGAAACCGTTTTTATAAACTTTTAAAAACTATAGTGGTTTAATAAATGATTGCTCTCGCGTATTTGCTTTACTTACAAGATGAAATCATTTAAAATTCGTGTGGTATTTTTCAGTATGCAAATTGAGGACCTCTTAACCCTGTGGAATATGAA
>CM060635.1:4215145-4237645 GCA_030578275.1 Meda fulgida
TAAACACATTCTCACTCACTAAAACATTTCACAACACTAATCACAGACATGCAAAAGATAAACACAACTACAACACAGTTGTCATCGTCTACACACAACGACTCAAAATTGTTCACACTTATTTCTAATGGTGTGATTGAACCAACTGTACAAGAAGTCAGTTCAGAGCCAAAATTGACTCAAAATGTTGCACTGAATGTTACAGTTTTTCTCGATTGTTTACACACATTTTCTGAAAGAATGCCTCATATTCTCAGGACTCTACAGAAAACACACACAATGGCCAAAACCCCTCAATTCTCCTGCAAAATGAAACTTTACATTCAAAACAATGTTATTTCTTCTCAAAATGGTATTTTGTGTTCAAATGACACACACAAACCATCATATGAATAGACATGTATAAGAACCAGTTGAACACTGATGTGCTCAATGGAAAACACTTCTTCTCCATTCATCATAATGACTTAGGCCTTTTTTTGTTCAGTGTTACATTTACTACAGACAGTACATACATAAGTGTGTTGTAAAATATTTGAGCATACTGTTTTTATACTCAGAACACACAAATACACGGTAACAAATAGATTTTATTATTCCCACAAAAACAATCTAGCCTACACAGTGTACATCGCATTCCCAACCAACACAAAGTTGCACATACACTACATACAAAACAACAGAAAATTTACTGTACACAGTTACAGTAAAAAAATGTTTTCCAATGTTGGCATCCATTGCTCGCTTTAATGCTAAAGCTCTGATTTTGTCAAACCGTGTGACGGGTGTTTGTGCTTGTGATGAGTCAGTGTGCATATTTGAATGGCAGTGTTCCTTGTGAAAACAAGATATTTTCTGCATGAAAATTGTGCCAAAAGCAGAGAATTGTGTGTAGTGTTTTGAAAAAAAGTGTGTTTTAGACCTGCAATTTGAGTGTAAAGCAGGAATTGTGCAGAATTGGTTCAGGGGGTTGGTGAATGAGTTACATGTTGTGGTCATTGTGTCTCAAGTCCCAGAATTTGTGTGTAAAACAATTGAGAAAAACTGTAATATCAATTATGCATGTAAACAACACAATAAGAGGAAGAGTGTGTAAGAGGTGGCGAACAAGGAGGAAGAGGAGGAGGACGAGAAAGAGCAGGTGTGGAGAATGATGTCAATTTTGCAGCTGCACAACTCTTCTGAGTGTACTTTACTGTAACATGCTTTTCATTTAGACTTTTTTACTGTAACCTTTTTGGCTTTTGCAGTTGGGTCACTGTATATTCACGTGCTGAATTTACAGACATTCAATACTATACAATATTCAGTACAACACTACTTGCAGTGCATACAATGTTTTCACTTTAGTTCTGTAAGTACTTTTTTACATAATTGCAAAATTTGTTTACTTTATTACAATATACTTTTTTCCTGTAACTGCATGCTTTGGATTCTGTGTTCTCCATTGTTTGATGTAGTGTTTATAATATTGACTCTTATGATCTGAGAGCATTGTTTGATTTCGAGCGCCGATAAAATGGTTTTGAGGAAGTCGGAGGTTCTCTGAATGTGGTTTGAAAATTTGGTTTTGTGTTTAAGGTTTTGAGAAAGTAAGTGATGAAGAAATGTGTTTTAGCAATTCAGAAAAAACTGTAAGATCTGGGTAGATTAGATGGAAAGTAAACAATCAGGTCTCGTGATTAAAATGTTGGATGCAGGAGAAATAGACAGAATAAAGATCTGAGTGACTTTGACGAGGGCCAGAGAGTTAAGGCAGAGCGACTGGGTCAGAGTATCTCTGAAACGCTCAGGCTTGTGTTGCTCTCGGTCAGCAGTGCTGAGAATTTACCAACTGTGTGAGGAGGAACAAAACACAAACCAGTGACAGGGTGTTGGACGCCCAGGACTCATCGACGCACGAGGGCAATGAAGGCTATCCCGTCTGATCCGAGCCAACAGAAGCTCTATGAGGCACAAGTCACAATTTCAATGATGGTTATGGGAGGAATGTGTCACAACACACAGTGCATCTGCTGCGTATGGAGACCAATCAGAGATCTATGATGACCTGGACCTTGGAGCAGTGGAAGAAGGTCGCCTGATCTGATGAGTCCCGTTTTCTTAACATCTCGTGGACTGTCGTGTACGTGTGCGCTGTTTACCTGGGGAAGTGATGCAGGATGGACTGTAGGACGACGATAAGCAAGTGGAGAGTGTGTGACGCTCTGGTCAAGGATCTGCTGGGAAACCCTGGGTCCGATTTATGTGGACATATATCTGGCACATGCCACCTTCCTAAACACTGTTGCAGACCAGATACACCGCTTCATGACAATGGTGTTCCTGACGGCCTCTTTCAGCAGGATAATCACACTTTCACACTGCACACAGTGATCAGGTTTGAGGAACATGATGAAGAGTTCAAGGTGTTGCTCCGGCCTCCAGATCTTAATCCAGTTGAGCATCTGTGAGATGTGCCGGACCAACAGGTTCAGTCCACAGCGGCTCCACCTCAAACTACAGGACTTGAAGAAGGATGTCAGGATGAAGTGACATTTGATTCCTTTGTAATATTTGCTGAGGTAAGCAGATGTTTTGTGAAGACTGTCTACAGAAGAACCCTCGAGAAAGCTTAAAGCACTCAGGTGCGTCCACACACAACTAAATGACATCTGACTTTACGCTGAGACGTTTAGGTTCAGCGAAGCACACAGAAAGACGTTCTGGATCAGCAGAATAACAACATCTCTCCCACTGAAATCACTTGAAAAAACACGACTCAGAAGTGACTCCAGCCAAAAACATCTCTGAGTTTAATGTCAGAAGCGAAGTAGATGCAGAATATAAAATCTATAGCATCACAATACTGTAGACTGTGATTAAAGAACAACAAAAAGAACAATTTTTAAGATAAAAGAGAGTCTTCTGTTCTTTCTCAGTTTGAGTCACATCTACTATTCTGGAATGTCGCCACCTCCAGGCCCAAGAAAACAGAAAACTTCATATCCCTCAATTTTCCATTTACTTGCAAAGAATTTAAAGTGTTTTTTTTTTAATGTTTTTATTTCGTTTTTTATTTATTTATTTATTTTTACCTAAGGTGTATTTATTTTGGACAGGAATTGAATAAGTGCTTCACCAAAAAAATATGCATTTATTAATGCTTGAATAACAATTAGGCTACCTAAAGAACATTACCAAAGGATTACATAAAAACTCCTACAATAGATAAATTGTACATAATTAACAAACATATTCCAACAAATTGAGAATAGTTGCAATTAAATATCAAAAAAGCAAACAGAATAAAAGTTATAAACCAAAAAAAAACTTTTTAAAAATGTTTTATTTGAACATTCCGTTTACAGTATGGCACAACAAAATTAGAACATTGCAATATTTATTAAGAATAGCAGCAATAGAAAACACACGCGCGCGCACACACACACACGCACGCACGCACGCACGCACACACACACACACACACACACACACACACACACACACACACACAGAGAGAGAGAGAGAGAAAGTCCTTTGTACGTTTTTGAAGACAGAACACAGATGAACAGTTTGAATAGCTTTTCTGGTCTACTAAGGAATTTTCAAATTCCTTTAAGACTACTGAGAAAGATTTTTGTGTTAGAAAAAAACTTATGTGAAATGTGACTAATAAAATTACCAGATTCATTAGAAAAGTGTTCTTATTCACACTGTTATGATACTTTAAATGTCCAAAAATTACAGTTTCAAAATGCAAATAAAAATGGAAGAGTATCCTATACCTTTTCATTAATAAACATTGACACATCATACCATAATCTTTCACGTGACAACAATGCCAGAAAATGGCGGGTAGGCCTACTGTTTCCGTGCAATGAGCAACAAGAGCAGTGTCTTTCTTACACTTATAGGAAATGTTTGACAGGGTAGAATTGGTGTATTATCGTGAAGTACGTTTATTTTACCTTGTTTGTAACAACAACATAAATCCTATGAGGTAATAATAACCAAACACTTTCCCAGTCAAGGTCACTAACGAATGTAGTCCACCAAGCAGAGCAAGGCTTGGTGACAGCCTCCTTTAGAAATAGAGAACGAATAGATTTGTTGTTTTAGAACTGTAAAATACTGTATCAGCTGGGTTGATAATGGCCATATCAACCGACATCACATCTCTCTATATAAGTTACACCAGAGGATATGTGTTGTGTTTTGTAATTTGTTTTATTGAGAACATTATGTAGGCCTGAACAAAGAAGAAAACAGTCACAATATAGAACAAATAAACGAAGAAAAAAAGACGCAAGACAGGGGTAAATAACTAATCAGAAAAGATTACATATCAAAGGAAAATATAAATTTTGTAGACCTATTTTTCACAAGTTTTGCGACGTTGGCGCGTCACTGTGACGTCAAATCCTTCCCATAAATCCAAAACCTTGAGCTCTATATTTGTAGGACATGGCGTCTTCATGAAGAACTCAGCTGAGAGGTCAGTTTTCTGGGATGTCACTTTAAAAATCTGAACCTGAAGTCCTTGAATTTTTTATTAATAAAAATATATAGGCTATAATAGAACTATACCATATTCCAGAAGGAGATCTGTGATCTTGAGTAGGCAGATGTGTCTCTAGAAAGTCTACACGCTTACAGTTTCAATGAACATGTGGACTTAATAGTATATTATTATAGAAAGCATTGTAAAGAAAAAAAATGTGAGTAAAGGTTGCTTACATTTCTGTTAGTATGGACAAAACTGATTAGGGCTGGATTTCAGAAGTTGAGTTGATATGTAAGAGCTATTGATCCTGTTTTTTTTTAATGCGTCCTCAGTATCTGTAGATCAGGGGTGTCCAAACTCTGCTGGAGGGCAGCTGTTCTCACAGTTTAGCTAAAACTTGCCTGGAAGTTTCTAGTATGCCTAGTAAGAGCTTGATTAGCTGGTCCAGGTGTGTTTGATTGGGGATGGAGCTGATCTCTGCAGGACTGTGTCCCTCTGCTCGAAATGCTCGAGTAACCCAGTGTTCTTCATTTAAATCGGTATAATAATACACTGCTGCCACCATGTGGTCATTGAAGAGAGTGCCGCGCGCGTGCGCCTCGAAAGAAGCATATTTACCAGCTTGTCAATCTGAGTTCGTAGATCATTTTCGAAAAATAGTGACTTCAATTTCTTTCGATATCATTTTTTGTTGTTGCTACATATCAAAATTAATAAAACAAATTACCTGATTTCACAGCACCACCAAAAGTTAATAATACATTATTGTATTTACAATATAATTTCTGTAAACGTTTAATATAGGCCTATAAAAATGTTCCTTTATGAGTCTTTCTAGTCTATCTTGTTTTTTTAGTAGGCCTGTGTGGTTTAGGGTGGTTTTATTTTTTTAATGTGGTTAGAACAATGCCCTTGGAAATCAGTTCTGGGGGCCACGTAGGCATACCTTAGTCAAAAAGTTAATTTCAGTTCATTCGGAAAGATATGAATGATTAATACGGCACATTTTTGAATTTCTGGACATTCATAACTTTCAAAAATATTTTTGAAATACAACAACCTACACATTTAATCTAGCCTATACGTATTTGTATATTTTTATAACTACTACACACACACATATTTTATGAGGACTTTTCATTGACATAATGATTTATGAATGAATAATACTGTATATTCTCTCCCCTTACACTAACTCGACCCCACAGAAAACTTGCTGCATTTTTACATTAAAAAAATTACATTAAAAAAAAAACCTCATTCTGTATTATTTATAAGTTTGTTTCCCTCATGGGGACCAAAAATGTCCCCACAAGGACAAGGATATATTGCCATCTTTGTGAGAACATTTACATTTTGTCCCCATAATGTAGGATTTATTTACCAGGACACACACACACACACACATGCCTATATATATATATATATATATATATATATATATATATATATATATATATATATATATATATATAATGGGGGAAAAAAAACAATAATATCGCTTTTGTTCATAAGAAAAAAAGTTTATTAGGTTTATTACAGGTTAGTCAGAATAATTTCAGTATAAAAACAAAATAGAAAACAACAGGGAAAAAATTCTCGAGAACTATTCCCAATGAATTTCTTAAACGTTATTAAATTGTCAGTAGGCTATTATCGTGCTCTTTCTAAATTTAACGAAAAGTAACATATTTGATTGTTGAATAGATGACATTTACTGATAAACACAATGTAAAATTTCCAGCATAAATATATCCACAAACAGCACGAGATGGTGATGATGATGATGATGATGATGATGATGAAGTCCCATTGTGCTATGTTTCATCGAATATAAAACAATCCAACGGGGAGAAAACATTTGAACATTAAAACTCATTTAAAAATATATTTCCACATCCTAGAAATATAATTAATGATGCAATATGTGACGAAAACAACTTTCTATGTTGGTAGTTCCGCCGCGTAAAAGCTGTCTTCACCAGGACCAGGGCTGCATGTGACCCAGATGATTGACAGGTGTCAGATGTGTCATGCAGATGTTATGACTGTGATGAATCTGGGGGAACTGCTTGATATTAAAAGCAGAATAGGGTGCCGCTGTAGTGATGTCCTGAGGACTGAGAACATGACACGCTGTTCCGTCCCTCACCAGGACTGGGAAAGAGACGCGCCGTGGAGGAGAGAGCAGATACGCGTCCGTTCCTTTCTCAGCCCGGGCTCTCTTCACTTTATACCGATGGTTCTGGAACCAAATCTTCACTTGCGTTGGAGTCAAATGTAAGAACTTAGCGAGATGTTCTCTCTCAGGGGCGGATAAGTATCTCTGTTGCCTGAAGCGTCTCTCCAACTCAAACGTTTGCGTCTTTGAAAACAGGATTCTCCGTTTGCGCTTTTTCCCCGAGTCCTCCGCACTCTCCCTATCCCGATCCACTGACTCATCCGTGGACAGTTCTGGATTCAAGTCCTCTGGAGATGCTGATGGCACTGCTGAATATAATTATAATTAATAACCTGTATGCGTCATCGAATTAGATTAAATAAATAACCAATTTTGATAAGGTTACTTAAAATAAAGGTTTCAAAAGGGGGGTTTCGTAGCGATGCAATAACATTTCAGTAACCTGTTCTTAAAATATATATATTTTTTAATATTTAAATAATCTGAATACATTTTCCCACTAGGTTAAAGAACCTTTGTCCAATGAAAATGCTAAATGTTCTTCATGGATTTATCGATGCCATTAAGGAACCTTTATTTTTCTAAGCGCGAAACATTTCTATTAAATTCCGATTTTTTTGTGCAATTTTTGTTTTTATTTAATTCGAATAAAATACTGAAATTGGACAACAGCAGCTTGATGTATTTATCTAAGTAATTAAACTGCATAAACGTACTTGGATATGTGCGGTGGCCACATGGAGATCCGAGCCAAAGCGCATCAGTGGAGGACGCGTGCTGCTGGTTCCCGGAGAGTCCTTCATCAGCCTCATCCTCAGTGTCTTCAGTCACTGATCCTTCGTCGCTCGTGTCCGGGAGGTCTAAAATATCACGGACAGAGAACCCTGACTTGCAATTCCTTAGGGACATTTTCCAATCCAATATACAGTGACAGTGAAGTCTATCCAAAAAGCGTTCTGGTGAGTTGTAAAGGCAGATCCGTGGGATTGGACAGCGCGCGTGCACACAGATCCAGGCTCAGATCACAGATGCTCCTCGGATGCTATGCAGTGCTTGACCCAACCAATCCACTAGCCTGGTCCATTTAAGGTCGCAGGTGAGTGTTGGACCTGCAGGAAAGCGTCCCAAAAAGGCCTTGACGATCGAGGGCGGATCTCTGGAGTCAAGTGTGAAATAGTGAGTTGAGCTTCTATCAGCGGAACACCAGAAATGCATGAGTGGGATGAGGTGACACGACTAAAATGGGAGAGGTCCCCCCCCCCCCAAACTCATTTACATATCAGAAGCGTCCGTGGCACGAAACCCTCCGTTATAATTATCTTTAAAAACGCACGCTTTTTACATTCTAAGGTGTGATTGGTCGGAAACATTATGTTGTGGATGATGAGCTGTCCGTTTTTAAATGGGATTTTTTAAAGTGGCCAAATTATGGAAACCTTTTGGGTCAATATTTTGCTTAGAGCTTAAGTCAAGTACCAAATTCATCAAGCCACCGACCCATATTTGCCGACAAGAGCAGAATCCTGTTACTGACCTCCTTCACAATTCATGTTATATGCTGTTGGTCATTGATGCTTAAAAGCTTTTCGTTGATGATGATGCATTCAGATGTTTGAAATTAATGGAAGCTAAATCGACATACTTCACTGCACACTTGGGTTAGAATGATCACAAAGCGTTTATTTTTAGACCGAAAAACATAATTATATTTACACAATATTTTACAAATGAGTTCTGAATCTGTTGCAGGTTTTCGGTTCAATTATTATGGTAACATTTTACCAATAAAGTTTAATTTGTTAACATTGTATTAACGTATGTATTAACTAGTATGAACTAATAATGTTAAAGCATTTGTCACAGTTCATTAATTTTTATAAAAATACAGTTGTTCATTTTAGTTCATTGTAGGTCACAGTGCATTAAATGATGTGAACAAATACAAATTTTGATTTTAATAATTGATAAATGTTGAATTTAACATTAATTTAGATCAGTGCTGTCAAATCGATTAATCACATCTAACACATGTTTTTGTTGTGTGTGTGTGTGTGTGTGTGTATAACACATAATAATAAATATAACTGTTAATATATATAATTATACATGTAATTATTCATATATAATATGATTTATATGTGTGCACAACACAACCATTTAAGTTAGATGTGATTAATCGCGATAAATCGATTTTTACGGCACTCATTTACATTAATGCCGTTAATTCATGTTAACTAAAGTAGCTAACTATGAAACCTTATTGTAAATTGTTATAATGTCTATTATATTTTTTAGTATAAAAGTTAGTTCAATTAGAAGTTATGTTAGTAACTCTTAGTGGTTTATTTTTATTTTCTTATTTTTTTTTCAATTACTTTTTTTCTTTGTTGTGCGTCTTTCGAGAAAAACTACGTTGCACAAGCTCTTTTTAACTTAATTAAAACCTTCTTTCTATGTGCATATACAATTTTTCAAAGATTTTAATCGATTTAAATAGAAACGATTTTCTGATGATCGTTTTGCCCTTTTATGCATCCGGAACGCCTGATTTAGGTATCTCTGACTCAAGATCTGTCCTGTGGAATGAGTTGGTGTCTCTGGCTCCTCTCTTTGACAGTATATGTGATGTGAATGTTCAGTGCGCTCTGCGCGCGTCATGGGTGGTCGGACTGTGCAAACACATCTACAAACCAACAGCTAAGCTCTGGACAATAGAGCAATGAAAGGCTCCCTCTGGAAGTTTTTGTGCTAGATCAGGTTTTGCATTTATTTGGGGCGCAGAAATAATGGTTGATTGACGCCCTCACACAATACACCCAAACTGGTCAAATAAAAGAGAGCGCGCTCCTTGTTGTCATGGTGTTCAACTGGCCTCAATGAACGATTCCTTCATTCATGTTTAGAGCTTCGACTGTCGCATAAGAAAACAAATTAGACATTCATAGCGAAATATTTCAAAGTTTTTTGTTTTGTTTATGCGGTGGCTTTAGATATAATTTCCTGCGCTCATGCATGCATGGGGTTTCCAGTGAGTTATCTGGTGTACGATCTGAAAAAGACTGCTGTAATGAATAATACAGCGAGAATGAGGACTCAGTGCTTTGAAGTGAATTTTAAGGATGTTTTTAAACAAGCTGTAAATAAGAAGTGTCATCTGAAATGCACACAGCTGGAATAGGAAAAATCATTTAAAATATAGCCCTATAACATAATCGTCAACACATTTTTGTGTGCAATAATAGGAGAGAATTGTTTTCCGATGCATGTTTGCAATAAAAGTTCAGTTTGTTAGAGTTAGTAGTCAAACCGTGCTACAGATTTGCATATTGTTCTTTAACCCGTAGTTGTATTATGATAAAGCGCGACAGCTAAATATAGCTATATACAAATTAAAAGATTTGTGAGTGCTTACTTCATGTATTATGTGAGAGCGCCATCTAGTGAGTGAATGTGATGCTTTGAATTACTCTGAAAGAAGAAGAAAAAATTGTTCTATGGCATCTGACTGTAAATGTAAAATTATTTTAAGTTCTGTTTGTAACATTAATCCGTATAGCTAATAATGCATTTTTTACATGCGTTTGATATGCTTTTATTTATGTTGATACATTTATCTAGATAGTTATCTTAAAGACACTACTTAACAATGCAATGATATTCGGAAACCAGCACTGTTAGTCAATAAGGACTTTAATTTTACAGAGACATCCACTGAATATTTTACTATTCTCACATTTTTCATGTGAGAACGTCTTGACCCATGATGTAAGTGAAAATTTAATTTGTATCTTTTTGTCTTTTAAGTGAAACGAATATTATGTTTAGGTTTCCCAAATAGACCACATTTAGAGTTTCTTATCAGTATCTTACAGTTACATCAGCCTAATTTGACAGGTAGGCTATATTTCAGTTATGACACCTTTGTGGAATGCAAACTCTTTCTTTCTCATGTTCTCCCTCTTCTGGTGCAGTCTGGTATATACAACACACTAATGAGGACAATTTGGACAAACCTCTGATATTTAGAGGGAAATCTCTCTCTCTCTCTCTCTCTCTCTCTCTCTCTCTCTCTCTCTCTCTCTCTCTCGCTCTCTCTCTCTCTCTCTCTCTCTCGCTCTCTCTCTCTCTCTCTCTCTCTCTGTGTGTGTGTGTGTGTGTGTGTGTGTGTGTGTGTGTGTGTGTGTGTGTGTGTGTGTGTGTGTGTGTGTGTGTGTGTTTAAAAAAGAGAGAGAGATAGTGTGTGTGTGTGCGCGCGCGTGCGTGTGTCTGTGTTGATATGCAGTAATGAATCATATAGCCTATATTCATTACGTAATATTAAGGATATTAATAGAAAAATATTTACCATTTTAATTTATTCCTAAATAAGAAACAAATGCCTAAATCTCCTTTGAAACAGACAGGCTAGGGGCCTGTACCATGAAGGTAGCTGAACAAACTCGGAGTTACAGGATTAGTTTTGAGTTGACAAAACCAAACCGATGCAGTCAGGCTTTATTGGTACCATGACCCAGCTCATCAACTTTCTCTGTCAACTCAGGCTTTGATCTTAAGCTATGATTACTCCACGAGCGCGTGCACATACCAAAGTGACGTTGGCACTGAACAACCAATCGCGTTCGATATGGATAGAGCGAGAGCTATATTTTCTTTTCGCTGAGGAGCAAGAGATAATCATTCAGAATTACGATGAATTTAAATATATATTACAAGCTCTAAACAATACGGTCTCTGCTGCCAAAGCAAGAGAAGACTGTTGGAGAAAGATTGCTGATTGTGTTAATGTGTAAGCTAAATAAATACGTTCTTTATTCATGTAAAATTATGTATAGGCTATGAATGTATGTGTGTGTGAAATATAGCCTATATTTTTATAAAATATAAAAAAATGTGCATGTATATACTAATAAAGATTAATATTCATTGATTTTAGATGCAACTCCAAACGTTCTTGCCAGCTGATAAAGACATAATATAAAAATATAATTCAAAGTAGCCTAGTAAGTATTTACAAACACAACCTTTTATTATTTTTTTATTAACACTTGTTTGAGGCAAACCGAAAAAAGAGTGAAATTCAGAAAACCAGTGGAGGGCCACTCCTCCAGAATACACTGAGTTGGCTCTGATAGGAATAAGGGACGGACGATTATGGATGGGATTACAGGTGCTGTACAATCTGAACCTGGTGCTGGCTCCTCTAAGCAAGTAACACTGGGTACGTGTGCGATACATTACTATTTTAAGTTTTAAATATGGCTGACTGTATGTTCTGCAGTAGAGGGAAATGCAGTATCCCTGTTGAAGCCAGTACACACACACACACAGTCTCCCACACAGAGGTCTGTATGCAGCAGACAGAACACCAGAAACATATTGGCCTACTTTTATTTATCAGGGAGGAGGAAATGATGAAGACAGTTGCTGAGGTGAATGCACTGGGCTTTTTATTAAGGCAAACATTTGAATGTGTGGCATAAAACAGGGACTGGCCCAAGTTACACATCTCTTTTATTGTAGGATTTTTCACAACCTGTCCCAGAAACTGAACAGGCTTCAAAAAAAAAATGTGAACAAAGTAAGGATTTAAAACCCTTGACATATATTACAGGTGTTTGTCAAGGAACTTTTTGTGAGTTGATTAGCCTCCCAAAAACTTGTAATGATCATGTTTGTGGTGGAATTATGTTTCAGGTGGAAACAGACTCAGTCAGGGCCCTTTACAAAAGGTTATGGAGCTAGACTGTACACCAAAGGAGCATATAGAGCTAGACTGCACACCAAAGGAGCATATAGAGCTAGACTGCACACCAAAGGAGCCTATAGAGCTAGACTGCACACCAAAGGAGCATATAGAGCTAGACTGCACACCAAAGGAGCATATAGAGCTAGACTGCACACCAAAGGAGCCTATAGAGCTAGACTGCACACTAAAGGAGCCCATAGAGCTAGACTGCACACTAAAGGAGCCTATAGAGCTAGACTGCACACTAAAGGAGCCTTGAGAGCTAGACTGTACACCAAAGGAGCATATAGAGCTAGACTGCACACCAAAGGAGCATATAGAGCTAGACTGCACACCAAAGGAGCCTATAGAGCTAGACTGCACACTAAAGGAGCCCATAGAGCTAGACTGCACACTAAAGGAGCCTATAGAGCTAGACTGCACACTAAAGGAGCCTATAGAGCTAGACTGCACACTAAAGGAGCCTTGAGAGCTAGACTGCACACTAAAGGAGCCTAGAGCTAGACTGCACACCAAAGGAGCCTATAGCTAGACTGCACACTAAAGGAGCCTATAGAGCTAGACTGCACACTAAAGGAGCCTTGAGAGCTAGACTGGACACTAAAGGAGCCTATAGAGCTAGACTGCACACTAAAGGAGCCTATAGAGCTAGACTGCACACCAAAGGAGCCCATAGAGCTAGACTGCACACTAAAGGAGCCTTGAGAGCTAGACTGCACACTAAAGGAGCCTTGAGAGCTAGACTGCACACCAAAGGAGCATATAGAGCTAGACTGCACACTAAAGGAGCCTATAGAGCTAGACTGCACACCAAAGGAGCATATAGAGCTAGACTGCACACCAAAGGAGCCTATAGAGCTAGACTGCACACTAAAGGAGCCTATAGAGCTAGACTGCACACTAAAGGAGCCTATAGAGCTAGACTGCACACTAAAGGAGCCTATAGAGCTAGACTGCACACCAAAGGAGCCCATAGAGCTAGACTCCACACTAAAGGAGCCTTGAGAGCTAGACTGCACACCAAAGGAGCCTATAGAGCTAGACTGCACACTAAAGGAGCCCATAGAGCTAGACTGCACACTAAAGGAGCCTATAGAGCTAGACTGCACACTAAAGGAGCCTTGAGAGCTAGACTGCACACTAAAGGAGCCTATAGAGCTAGACTGCACACTAAAGGAGTCCATAGAGCTAGACTGCACACTAAAGGAGCCTATAGAGCTAGACTGCACACTAAAGGAGCCTATAGAGCTAGACTGCACACTAAAGGAGCCTTGAGAGCTAGACTGCACACTAAGAGAGCCTATAGAGCTAGACTGCACACCAAAGGAGCCTATAGAGCTAGACTGCACACCAAAGGAGCCTATAGAGCTAGACTGCACACTAAAGGAGCCTATAGAGCTAGACTGCACACTAAAGGAGCCTTGAGAGCTAGACTACACACTAAAGGAGCCTATAGAGCTAGACTGCACACTAAAGGAGCCTATAGAGCTAGACTGCACACTAAAGGAGCCTTGAGAGCTAGACTGCACACTAAAGGAGCCTATAGAGCTAGACTGCAGACTAAAGGAGCCTTGAGAGCTAGACTGCACACTAAAGGAGCCTATAGAGCTAGACTGCACACTAAAGGAGCCTTGAGAGCTAGACTGCACACCACAGGAGCACATAGAGCTAGACTGCACACTAAAGGAGCCTATAGAGCTAGACTGCACACTAAAGGAGCCTATAGAGCTAGACTGCACGGAGCCTTGAGAGCTAGACTGCACACTAAAGGAGCCTTGAGAGCTAGACTGCACACTAAAGGAGCCTTGAGAGCTAGACTGCACACTAAAGGAGCCTATAGAGCTAGACTGCACACTAAAGGAGCCTATAGAGCTAGACTGCACAAAACCATTAAAATAGTTTGAGACCTATCTGCAGTTTCAATGTGCTTTTATTAAGTGTAATATTGTATGGTGATTGCAACTACATTTGCACCAGCTGGGTGGTCAAGTGTGTTCGGGTCAGATTCATCGGGGAGAAGCTCTCTGTGTTGGTTCTGGCTCCTTTCTATGGTGGCTATATTGTGCAGAATGGCACATGCTCTGATGCTCACTCTGGTGACTCTTAAACCCCGAAGACAGTTGAAACGTGCCTTTAGGATGCCAAAGATCATCTCTAACTTTTACTATGGTTTTACTAACACATGAGGGTCATGATAGGGGGTTACTGTGTAGGTTTTGCTGTCCCAATTCAAATTAACAGTGTTTTGTACTGTACCAAATTTAACTAGCTTTCCTCAAAGCGCTGACACAACATAACAGATTGTTATCTGTTAATTTTACTATTAATTTAAAGATTCATCTCACAGAAAATAATAATTTCACATGTTCACATAATCTCTACCTGAACATTAAGGCTGTGAAAGGACTTTACATAATCTGCCTCATGTTCTCCTAGAGAAGTGGAGATTGCAACATGTGTGCAGGCTATTGCTCCAATGACTCCATAGGGAATCCTATCATAAGATTAACCGAATAATAAAAAGATTTAAAATAATGCTTAACATGTACTGTATTATAGTACATTTGTGAAATTTGCTTTTTGAAAGAAAAAAAAACGTGATGTCAACCTATCAATATATTTTACCGGCAATTTTATAAAAACCCTCTCTTATGGACATGGTCAATAAATGTCAGGGGAACACTATTAAACTATTAATATACTCCTGCACTATTAATGTACTCCGTGTTTTCCCCTGGATTCTGTGCATCACCGATCGTGCAAGTATGTAGGCTACCACTTGCAAAAAAACGCAACGCAATACCATTTATGGTACAGTAAGTGTATGTATTCGACGTGTTAAATTATTTATGTGCGGCTCAAGAAGTTCGCAAAGATAAGATATTCCTTCTGCAGAAAATCTGTATCTTTCATACAAGTAACTATCAGGAAAGGCAAGGGGATTTTGTCCGGCTAAAAATTCTTTCTCTACGATGTGCTCGTCTAACAATTTGCGCTGAGATGTCCACAGGATTTGGAAGAAAATGTAAAGCCATTGCAACAAACACTGGGAATTAGTTACGTCACCTATATGTTTCTTTGCTCACAGCTGATTGGTCAAACTTCAGTCTGAGATCTCGAATCCAGAACTTAACCT
The DNA here is from genome assembly GCA_030578275.1 of Meda fulgida. Taxonomy (NCBI): domain Eukaryota; kingdom Metazoa; phylum Chordata; class Actinopteri; order Cypriniformes; family Leuciscidae; genus Meda; species Meda fulgida. The sequence goes on from CM060635.1 coordinate 4,230,696, forward strand.
GCCCCGGAGCAGGTTAGCCGTGGAGCGTAAGATACCATGGCAACGAACACCGATTAAAGCCGAGATACTTTCATAGTACCTAAAACCCAGGGTTAGCGGAAACTAAGCTGAAACATAGCTGGCTAGCCACCTGAAACCGGCTTCATGGTAGGCCCTAGGTCTGTATTGAAAATAAATATATTATTTATTTACAGCAGTGACCTAGATGTCTCAATTGGCCTTTACATCTCTTGTATATGTCTTGTATGTGTTGTCCCTGTACCGATTCAACATTTACATTTTGGAAGAAAAAAAAACAATAGGCCTATTGGATTTTTGTAAAACCACTTTAAGCCATGATATATACTTTGTTGAATTACAGTAGGATGGCAATTAGTTTAGTGTCTTCTATGAAAGGCAAGCAAATACACCCAGTAAAACGATGTGTAATTAATGAGCCTGTATATTGTTTTGAGAAGCAAAAGCAGATGTTTCATTTGATGCGTGTAATTCCTAAACTAACCATGAGATGGCGGCGCTGTCACACTTTTCCTCTTCGAGTTCTAAGAAGTTGAGACTAAATTCCCACTGCTTTTGTGACAATTAATGCAGTCACTTTTTCGTGTAAATAACATTTCTTACACATTTATTTCCCTCCACTGACAGTACCTTAATAACAATATCTGAAGCCTGCTATTAGATTATATTTGTTATTTGTTTTCAGAGTTCCAACTTTGCAAATACAATGTCTATAGGGAAAGTGCAATCAATTTATAATTTCAGGTCGTAGTAACATTGGCACAACAAGTTTATTCTTTGTTCAGCATTTAAAAAATGCTTAAGCACTTAACAATTTTTTTAATAATATTGTTAATGAGTTAGACTAATTGTATTAGTCCTAAAAGTCTGCATATGCTTTTTCTACTTAACTTATTTGCATAAGCATTAGGCTAATGATATTAATGTACATTTTTGGAATCTTGATATAACTTCGCTATTTAAAATACCACAATTTTCAGTTGCGTTTTTGCATATAGTCGCCTCTAAAATGGCAGGTTCTATATGCTCATTTTGAAGCTGCATATATCCGTGATGAGGATCGGGGCGGAGTCACGCGCTGTCTAGTGTGATTGATGCTCGTGACGCGTCAAATTGAGCGCACGAGCCAGTCTCCTGGACGGACGTAGTTTCTCAAGTGGATCAAAGATTACTGTAAAAACCTGCTCAGTCCTGAACTCAGACACTTCAGCCATAAAAAAAGAAGAAGAGGGCAGTCCTAGCGGGAGACACGGGGAACCCTCTCCTATGCTGCACGGGACACAGCAGCACAGTTAAAGGTTAAAGGAGCACAACCACTGAAATAGCACAATGCAAATGGGTAAGTTTCTCTTGATCCGTTGGACGGGAATAGAAAATAAAATTCATAGATGCGTCCACACCGATCAAATGATGTAGGCTGTTCATTTTTGTATGCGAGCAGAAATGCCACTCTTTTCTTATAAAATATTATAAGCTAGTCGATAAATTAGGCTACACAGACAAACAGATTAAATCAGGCCTGCTTATAGCCTGCTCCCAAACACTTTTTGCACTCAAATCTAAATATTTGTGAGATATAGCCTAGCCTACATATTTTTGTGCGTTTTATTTATTTGTGCCTATTGTTTTCCCTGTTGTTGTTTAATGACGAACCGCCAGAAACCCATTTGATTTCAAAGACACCTTTCAATAAAATAGTTCATAGGTTTTTTATTATTATTTTGAGTGCATTATCATCGTTTCCTCTAGGCAAACGCCGCAATGCAAGACAAATTTGTTGTTGTTATTATAAAAATGTGTAGGCTATTTGTGGGCTATGTGTATGTAGTAGCCTACTGTATGATGCATGTATTTGTGTTTGATGCTGTTTCTGTATTATCTCCTTTACAGCGACCTTGAGCTTGGGAAAGCTAAACAAAATAAATAAAACTTAGGCCTATTATTATTATTATGATCATTAGCTATAAAACTGCACTGTATTATAGTTGAATATGGTTAATCTCTTGCAGATCAGACGTACGGGGAGGTGAACCAGCTCGGCGGTGTGTTCGTCAACGGCCGGCCTCTTCCCAATGCGATCCGGATCCGAATCGTCGAACTGGCGCAGTTAGGGATCAGGCCGTGTGACATAAGTCGACAGCTCCGTGTCTCTCACGGGTGTGTGAGCAAAATCCTGGCCAGGTACAACGAGACCGGCTCTATTTTACCTGGTGCTATCGGTGGAAGTAAACCTCGGGTCACGACGCCAAACGTGGTGAAGAGCATACGGGATTATAAACAGGGCGATCCTGGAATATTTGCTTGGGAAATACGCGACAGACTGCTGGCCGACGGAGTGTGTGACAAATATAACGTTCCGTCTGTGAGCTCCATCAGTCGCATTTTAAGAAACAAGATCGGGAACCTGTCTCAGCCAAGTCAGTATGACAGCAAACCCTCGCCGCCGCAGATCTCCTATAACCCCGTGTATCCATACTCCTACCCGAACCCCATGTCCCCGACCGGCTCCAAATTGGGCAGTCCTCCGGGCGTGTCTGTCAGCCTGTCCCGGGCCTGGCCCTCCGTGCACACCGTCAGCAACATATTAGGAATACGGGCTTTCATGGATCCCGCAGGTATTCACACCTTCTGTATTATCCATGGCCGTCCTTAGCGAAGCCGCGTAAACGTTTGGTACGATTTTACGCGCAATGCATGATGTTATTTTGATTAATAAGAACATATTATAAAGTATTCATTCATCATCAGCTAGATCTTACCAGTTTTTTGTTCACTTGTCATCCTGCAAAAGTTCGTGTGTTGACGAAATATTGTCAGGGAATGCTAGCGTGCTCTTAATTTCAATAATTAAAGTTCAACTAGTACATCTATAATTCTTGATATCTGTAATTGTATTTTCACTAGTTAAATGTCACCATAATGACATTTGAATGTCGCCATTCAGATTAAATTTTTATTTCAAGAATTGATTTCTTAGTTGAAATTCCAATTTCACATAGGCCTATCAGAAATACAATTCTTACAAGTAAAAATCACAATTTTTGACATCAATAATAACTTGTTACTAGTAAAAAATATTTTCACTATTTGAAATGTTAATTCTTGATATCTGTTAATGTTTTTCAACATGTTACATTTGTTATTTCTGATATCTAAAATGGCTTTCTTACTATAGGCCTAACATTCACATTCATGATGAGAAATTAGCATTGTCAATATAGTGACAATTGAATTATTATCAAAAATTAAATTTTTTACTAGTGGCAATTCAATTGTTGATATAAATAGACATTTTATGATATATAAAAAAATTGATTTTCTAGTAAGAATTGTATTTCTTTAAGAAATCGATTCTTGATATCAACAATTTCATTTGAATGCCAGCCGATTGTGACATTTACCAAGTGAAAATACAATTATAGATAAAAAGAATTATAGTTATTACTAGTTGAAATGTAATTATTGATATCAAGTGATGACGTCATGATATCAAGAATGAACATTTTAACTAGTGAAAATGGAATTGTTTATATCAAGATTTAATATACTGGGAAAGGATAAAAGTCAAAACGCCTTAATAATGGGTAATCGTTTATGCATCTGGATTATATCTCTTTACTTTTGTTCTGCTTTTGCTGTCAGGAGATTAAAATCTGAGTAATGCTACAGTCTCTTCAGATCAGTGTTTAGGTTCTTCTTAAAGCATGATTACAGAGAATAAAAGTAAATAAAAGGTTGTCCTATAGGGCATATCTGAGCTGCTTCTGAGCAGAATGTGAGGCCCAAGTTCAAATAAATCAGCCGCTCTTACAACAGTCTGATAATGCATGTTTATAAATGTGACTAATGTTGTTTGCATGATAGCAAGAAGACCATCATTTTCAGACTGAGCCAAGAAGTTCAATTCTTCATCTCAATTTTTACTCCAAGATCAGAGTGCATCATCTTGAAATCACAATCTTTGAACTGTTGCTGTGAACGTGAAGCAGCTGCAGCTATTAAAATGCCTTTTGATTTATTTAATGTTTTACAGCCATTGCTGGAACAGAGAGTTACCAGCAGAAAATGGAGGACTGGACGGGCGTTAACAGATCTTCATTTCCTTCCGTGCACGGAGTCAACGGCATCGAGAAACCAGAAAGTGACATTAAGTACAACCAGGTGAACTTTTAATTTATGCTTTATTCATTCTAGCATGAGCGCGTAATTCATACAATTAGGCCTACATGTTTAATTTCCAATATAAGCAAGCGATATTTTAAAAAAAAGTTGCTTTTTCGCAGTGATATCAAAAAAGAACAATTTTGGGTCCCAATTTATTATTGGTGTGAATTGTGTGTTTTTTTTTCACTCTAAAGAATCTTTTGTGAAATGGAAAGGTTCTTCATGCCAATAAAGATTATTTATTTTTTAAGAGTGGAGAGATCTTGTGGATCTTAAAACCTTGTTTTAATGTTCATAATATTTTTCTAAATTGTTTATTCAGAATTGATCTTGTAGCCTATACCATCGAGTAATATTGCATTATCATTTAAATGATCACAAACTTGTTGATTTCATTTTATTTTCTCATAATATAAATTTCTGTTTTTGTTATTCTGTATAGGTCTTCTTGGTGCAAAGGTAAACAATTCTAAATGATACCTTTAATTGTTTTCAGGTTTCATCCAATTTATCGGGATATGTTCCCGCGTGCGCGTACTCCGCTAATCAGTACGGGGTTTACGGAGGGCCCGCCGGTAACTACGGGCACTGGCAGTCTCAGGGCGCGAGCCTCAGCCATCCGAACAGCGGGGCCATGATCCAGAGCCCAAACCTGCACTGCGCCAGAGCCTTCAAAAACCCGGGCCGGGACGGTAAGAGGCCACCTGTCCTGAACACTCAGTCATCCACATGATAGCCTCTGCACAAACAAGAAATACTTTTTCAAAGGTTTAGTAGAATATGTGTTAGCAGGCTATGAATTTGCAATAAACATCACAATACGAACTTTAACGGGAAAAGAATGTAAAATCGCTGCAGTAAAACATTTTAGTTTGTAAGCTATAGAAATAAAAAGCTATAAAGGTTGTTTACTGACTACAAGAATGTCCCGCTAAACTGCTCAATTCAGTTAAGAAATTAATAATTTTGTCCTGAAAATTAAAAAAATGTTCATTTGTTTTTTAATGTCTTTGAATAAATGCCATATTTAAAAATTTCTAGATTGTGTTATTGAAGTTATTCAATAAGTTAGGCTATTTGTTGCTGAAGCGACATACAATTTGGGTTATTGTGGTACAGTGATACAAACTCTTCGAAATCTTATATATCATCATTGGACAAATTTAATGTAATTTAATCCTATGATTTATATGCTTGGATTATTTAGATCAAAACAAGTCATGATTTGTATTGATTATTGACTTCATCCATCCGTCTTCATGCAGCTAAATGGGACGCGGCATTGCTGGATGATGACGTATACATCAGGGTAAATTATATCAGAGTAATGAGAATGTACTGGGAACATTGTAAAAGGTGATCTGTTGACTTAACTTTTTTATATAAAGTGAGGAAACCCGTTGCCTTGAAATCATTCATAAACGTTATGCCTAATTGAAGAAAAAAAGTTATGTGAACTTGACAATTCCACATAACTTAACTTTTCAATTAAGCAGTTAGGTTAAGTCTGATCACTTTTTAAAGTGAAGGTTAGGGAACGTTCTGCAAACCAACAGGAAAGTGCGTTACGTAAAGAAAACGTTCCTGCTAAAACCATAGAACGTTTGGATGTCTGGGAAGTGGGAACGTTCTGGGAACCAGAAACTAACGTTCACAGAACGTTCTAAAAAACACAAATTGTATATCGTTAAGAAATCTACGTTTACTGTAAAAATGTTTTTGTTATAGTTAAAAAGCGATCTCTTTAGAGCAAGCGCGTATGACACGATATCACTGCGTAAACAATAGGCCTGTTTATATTTTATAAAAATGTTATTCTTATTTTATATGTATTAATGTGTTTTATATTGCAGGTGATGTTAATTTAGCTCATTAATTTAGCACATTAATAGCATTATTTATTGTGTGTTTACTGTGACGGGATGGCAACACTGCTTTAGCATGCTTTGCCAGTTCTATAACTTTAAGGGAATAGCCTGGTTCACCCAAAAATGAAAATCCTGTCGTCATTTGCTCACCCTGAAGTTGTTCCAAACGCGTATGAGTGTCTTTCTTCTGCTGAACACAAAATAAATTATTTAAAAAAATGTAGGCTAACCAGAGTTGACAATAGCCTATAAAAAATGATTATGATTTTAACAGTAAAAGACTGTAAAAATGCTACAGTGAAAAACTGTTAATTGGTTAACAGAAAGTTTCCTTACTATATACGTATATAACTGTGATATATCTAATGGTACATTTCATGTAATTTTACTGTAAAATACCATTAAATTTACAGTTTTTGAAAGTGAAAAAGAACAACTAATTGTATGATTTACAGTGAAAAAACGTAAATTGACATTCCCACACTTCGTATTTGATACATTTTTGTTGAAATAACTTTGTTTCTTCATAGTTTTCTTAGTTTTTTTCTAATCACTTATGTACATTAGGGTTTTATGTTACATTTAATGTTGTTAAATTAATGTTTATTGCATTTTAAAATTTAATGTGTTACCATGATGGTGTTTAATGTTTGTGTGAATGAGTCTGTGCAGCTTTTATATAGTAATGTTGGCGTTTATGTGGAAGATCTGCTTGTAATAAGCTTTGATTGATCATGTGATTCTCATCACCGCTGTGGTTGTTGGTTGTCGGTGTATTACAATGGTACAAAACAGATATTAATACGACAATAGGTCGGTAAATCAACGATATATCAGAAAATGAAATACGGTTTATTACTGTAAATTTTAAGTTAAGTCTGTAAAACCAATAACGTTGCT
>CM060635.1:4242645-4402645 GCA_030578275.1 Meda fulgida
TGAGTAATTACAATGTAACTACGTATATAAATAAATATAGTGGAACCCAATTTTGTCACAGCACTTGATGTCAATGTAAAAACCTTTTAGTTTGGTTGTATAAAATCAGTTTATCATGTAATGTAATGTTTAATGAATCAGTCAAGCGAATTGCAGATTCAGTCTAATCCAAAATCATAAGTGTCTGATCATATTTACATGTATGCATTTGCATGTATGCATTTGACAGACACATCCATCGTGACTTCAGTGCATTCAGGCTATACATTTATCACCACTATTTACATTTGTATTTTAAAGGGCTCATATAATGGTACATGCACTTTTACAAGTTTATTGTACTGAAATGTGTGGTGGCAATGCCTGTACACAACCATCATATAATGATAAAAATCCATCCAGTGATTTTGTTTTAATCTCCTTATGTTTTCCCCATCTCAAATCAAGCCGTTCGACAGTGTGACGTCACACTGTACCAATTACTCGTGTCCCTGCTGCACCTCCAGAAGAACTGAAGTGAGTGTAACGTTTTATTTACCTTTATATTAATATTTATGTTAATCTTTGCAAATCGCTAGCTTCACGATGAATGCGTCTAAGTTTTACACTCAGGGGACATTACGGCATGTTTTCTATGTACGACGTTCTCAATATAATTCATAATCAAACGTTTATAATGAACAACGCGTTATGGTTTTTTGGTTGTTGTGTTACAAACGGTGTATGCCCAGAACAGAGGGGCAGGGTGAGCAAAGCTCATTATCATTTAAAGACACATGCACTTAAACGGCGTGCTGACAGAGCTGTTTTTGACCAGGTAAAATAAGTGTTTTCTTACAATATTAATGAGAATTTTCAATGAAAGTATATTACAAACTTTTAATTTAGACCCTAAAGAATCATATTAGCTTGTGCAAAAATGGCATTATATGACCTCTTTAATGAATCTTTTTGTTTACAGTTCATCGAGTTCAATAGAACAGGTTTAGTAAAATGATCCTGCACTTCCTAACACTGGAGTCTCTGACACCAAATTGACACCATTGAAATAAAGAATTACAAAATGACTTAACTAGTGTGTTTCTTCCCCATTCATCAAACACACCCTGGTGTGCAGCTTCATGGGAAATGAGCTAATGGATGCTCATGTCATCTCAGCAGTTTAGGGTTACTCTGTTTGTTGAGCACTTATACAAGTGTGTGTGTGTGTGTTGCCCATCAATTTCTGTCATTTAGCCCATCTTGGTCTTCAAACCCTGGCTGTGTCTTCTAAACAGTCTCTTTAAACAGTTCTCTCTTATATAGTCATAAGGCCGCTGAGGAAGCATGCAGTTCTGATCCAGTGACTCAGGACTCAGGCCTCAGCACTTCTTCTGTTTGTTTGGACTGACTGACCTTTTAGAAGTCCTAGAAGTTTTAAAGTCATACTAAAGGATATAAACTAATGTCCAGAAGTCCATAAAATGATGTGTTTTATGAGGTCCCTCAGAGCATATTCATAAAAACTTAGTTAAAAAAATATATATATTATTAACCATTTTTGCTTCCCCAAAGAACCTTTCTGTGATCAGGTATTAACAGAATATTTTTGTCTTATATAGCGTGAAGAACATTGAAAAATAGGGGGGAAAAAAAACTTTTTTCCACTAAAGAGCCTTGTGTGGAATGGAAAGGTTCTGTGGATGTTAAGGTTCTTCATGGTATCATCAATGTCAATAAATAAGCTTTATTTTTAAAAGAGAGAGGCAGAGAGAGAGAGAGAGAGAGAGAGAGAGATAGAGAGAGAGAGAGAGAGAGAGAGAGAGAGTCGAGGCTGTATTTGTTTTAGTTGTGGCTTGTGTTTGAGCCAGGCAGCTTGCAGAAGTAATGCTGAGAATATTTGCATGAAATAAACAGGAATTTCCTCTTTTTGACAAAAAAACAAAACAAAACTATTTTTCAATGGTAGGGTGATGGGTAAGATGATCTCAACATTTCTACGCTATATTTAATTTTGTCATTTTACCTGAACATCAACAAGATTTGTCAATCGAAACAGTTTTGAGGTTAATGATCTAATTTTGTGTCTAAAATAGTGACATTGTATTATGTTGAATATCAGGTTTATGTGTTGTTAATAAGAGATTTGTGGAGAAAAATTACAGTTTGGTAATTTAAGGGTTAAACAGAAGTATCAATTGGTCCTAAATGTTGTTACTAGTGTTATTGTTATTTTTATTTAATATTATTGTAATTCAGTGGGTTATTATTCAATACTTCCACGAATTAGATGTATTTCAGACATCTTCACTTTCATTAAAACCTATTTGTGAAAGTTTGAATTCATAGTGTTGCTATTATGACATCTTCAAATATGAGCAATTAAATATGTTAATATTCATATGCCTATAGAATAAATGTATCCTCTGAATCTTGACATTATCCTCCTGGAATATGACCATGATGTATCTTCATACACAGTTGTTTAAGAAATTGAAAAAGCTACACACTCCATCGATTAGGGCTAAAAGAACTGTTGCCAAACATACAAAATTGCAAGAAACATAATAATCACTGCAATAATGATCCAAGCATACTGACCGGGCAGTATGTTACAATTTAAAAGTATAAATGCACATTTGGGGTTTAGAAAATGTTAGAGAAAATGTTTAATACTGTTTAATTTTTTGACACTGATCTTGCAAGTGTCAAACACGCTGTTCATTTTGTGCATGCTCTCAAGTAACTGAAGTACAAGAATCCTCCCCTCTCACCAGCAGCCCACCCTATATGACTTCACTGTATCCCATAATGCAATGCTCCTAATGTTAACAGCTTCCTCATCTGTGGGCAATGCAAGAAACAGATGCGAAAAACTGCAACACTGGCACAATGTTTCTACAAAATGAGCTTTAATATGCAGTCAGGATCCTGATTTAAAGATGTAAAAATATAAATCAAATAAAATGCAAGTTGGATATTGTTGTATAATTTGTATATATTTGCCTGCATTATTTGATGAAAAGTAGTATTTTGCAATAACAAATTAAGGTTTGTGTTTACACAGATGCAACTGACTAGTTTTGATTCTACTGAAGAAGAGAAAAAAAGACGCCTTTGCTTGTTAAAAGGCATTATGAGACCGTCTGTGCTTTCAACAGTGTTTAAAGGTGGGTCTATTTCAAAATCATCTACCATGATTGAAAGACCTGGATAAGAGCTTTTTGCGGTCATGTGACAACAAGTTGTGTTTCATCTTTTACACTGACTCTCTGCTGACCTTGTCAGAGTGTTTCATTTGTAACGGTGGTTGGCAACCGTCAAACTCGTTTTTTCACCACAGTGACACGACTGTCTCTAATCTGAGCTCCACTAAACTCAGTCGGCACATTGGACAAAAGAAAGAAAGAAATGAAAAGAAAAGCGAGGTATTGAGATGCTTTTCATTGATGCCATTGTGTTGATTGCTCCTGAAAACACAGTGTGAATATGTCTGCGAGTCAAAGGCATCTTTAATGAAAAGCTGCACGCACACAAGAAACTGAACCGATCGCTATCTCTTCGTGAGGAGAGAAAATTCAAGTCTTGACTGTAATCGGGAAATTCCATCTCAACTTTACTGGCTGACGTCCACAGAATAGCCACCGATATGGAAAAGGCCCACTAAAAAAAGTGTGTGTGTGCAAAGAAATGTCATGATTTCTGAGAATTTAACGCAACATCCAATAAAATAAAATAGCCTATGGGATGAAAATGAGAACAGTTCTAGGGTGGCAAAACAATTTCCAAACGAATAATTTTAAAAGGGTTGAGCAATTTAAGTTGTAACCTCTTCATGTCGAAAATTGCTCAGTCCAATCTAGTCACACATCTTCAGATCATTTACTTTAGACTGAAACATCTGTCATCATCCACCCACTCTCATGTCACTTGAAACTCCTATGACTCTTTCCTCAATGAACACAAAGGAGCCATTATCAAAATGTAATGTTTTCCATGCAACAAAAATGCAATATGATCACCGGCGGTCAAGGTTAGATGGAGTTTTAATTTTATTAAAAGAAATAAAAAGAACTACTATTATTTGTAGTTTATTTTGCTTTATTCTTTAGTCATGTCTTGTCTCGCCCCTCAACTGGTGCCCTTAAAAAAATGCATGCCGCCCCTGTGTGTGTCCCGTATTACCTTCTCAGCAGCTCTGAGCTTCTGCTCTGATGGCAGTGACTGATAGCAGAGAGTGTTGTGAGTAACCAACCGGCCCCAACCTCATGGAAATCAAGCCGGGAACAGATCACAACCAATAGCCACAGAGGAGCTGACTTTACCCTGCCGTGCCACACAGCAAAACCCCATTCCTCCATTTCCCAGTTCACTTCATCACCAGCCTCGCAAACGACTGTGAACAATTATCAAGGGCACAGTCCTGATTCTCTAATAGCTCCATTAGCCGGAGCGAGTCCTTTCTGACGCTAGGTGCTGGTTTAATCCGAAACATCAGTGCTGAGACGGCACATTCTGAAGCACTGGATCAGAAAGGCTTTAGACTTCTTTGAAATAGACTCAGCAAAATGCAAACACTTCAGTGTTTTCTACACAATTATGATTGTATCAATGTGGGGTTTTTTTCTTACTGACCTTAGTTGAGTTCAAATTCGAGTTCTCTTGTTCAGGCTATGGTATGTTTTCATAAAAATTTAACAGCGCCAAAACTTGTTCAAAACTTGCTCGACCTTGACCCTGGATAGTTCACCCAAAAAATGAAAATTCTGTCTGCATTACTCACCCTCATATATTTCCAAACCTGTATGAGTTTTATGTTTTTATGTTTTAAGAAAGAAACTCATACAGGAACAAAATGAGGGTGAGTAAATGATAAAAAAAAAAAATGTTTAGTTGAACAGTTGAACAATGATGACCCCATTGACCTGGCAGTTTAAAAACAAGACAAAAACTTAAACTGAGAAAAAAGAACATTAAATATAGTGATAAAAAACAATAACAACCTCAATGAAAAAATTAACTTTCACTGTTGTCCATGTGCAAATATATATATATTGACATTAAGTTATTTATCAAAATGAAAAAAAAAAGCTAAATAAACAGAAATGTAGAGAAATATTTGTAAATCACTGAGAATATCCTGAGAGAAAGTGGACATAGTAACGGTTCTCTAAAGCATCTTTAAGTCACATTTATAATCTATTAAGGTCAGTGTTAACAGCATGTACGGCAAAATGTAAGTGGGTCTCATGGGGAGACGGCCCTCAAATCTCATTCTGTTTCCTCTCTCGTGAAACCTGAAGCTTGAGCGTCGACAGACGGGTGAGTGGCCCAGCCACACCTCATTCCCAGAGGAGCTTTAAAAGCTTCACTCCTAATCCCTTAACTAAATATTTTCCGATTATTTAGTCTGTTAATGCGGTGAGGGTTTGCTTCTCCAGAAAATCTCCAGAGATTAAGAGATCAGGAACACTCGGGTAGGTGGGAATGTGAAGGTGAAGATCATGACCGAGACGTCAGCGACAGCAGAGACACCTAGAGGAAAATGTTATTGCTCAGAATGCTCTTTCAGGAAGTATCCTGTCTCCGTTCAAATCTCTTTGGGGTCATTTTCTCCATGTGATCTTATTGCAAACAATTGAGAAATGAAAGAGATCTCATAGCTTTCCAGTGGGCAGTTTCGGATGAATGTTGTTCAGTAATATGCCACTGCTAACAGGATTGTTCTTCCCATGGACATACTCATTATCACTTCATTATTCTTCAAATAGACTGTTATTGTGTCTCACAGAAGCCAGTAGTCCTCATCTCAGCCGTCACTTGTGTGTTTGCAGAGTGAGTGAGGATGTGTTGTTTCCTCTCAGCTCATCAGCTCTGAATAGGTTGTGTGTACACACTAGTGTGAGAGAGATGCATCAAATGGGGGCTCATTCAGGACCTGCAGTGGAGGAGGATGTTTTCAGCCCTTCTGGGTGGTACTGTGGACGCCCCTGATGCAGATAGTATTGTCAATGTGAAAAGGTGATGTGTTACAAAAGAAAAGAAGGAAGAGCGAGAGAGATGCATGCTGGGATACATGTGCAGGTAGACTGTCTGCAACAATGGTGCTCTTTGGCTCTAGAGAGACTTATCTATGTACACAATAGTAACCAGTAGATGAACTCGCACAAGCAAATGCTTAGACGTACATGTAAAATGCTTCATTCGGATTGACATTTTAATAAGATATCTTAACGGATATTCTTAACGGAAATTCGTTCATTTTCGGAACACAAAGGAAGATCTTTTTGATGAAATCTGAGAGCTTTCATTGACAGACACATTGACGCTTCAAAAAGATCATAACGAGATTATAAAACAAATCCATATGAATTGAACAGTTCAGTGCAAAATTTCTTAAGAGATACAATCACATTATGATGCACAGATTTAATTTAGTCTTTTATTCACATTTAAACATTGATAATTGAACATTAACGGAAGCTCGACAGAACCTGCTTGACATGCGAGGACAAACCTCATTGGTTCTTGCTGGTGCAGCGTAACACGAAAATGAACCTCATTGGTTCTCACACGTCAAGCGAACATGCCTGAACTTCCGTTTACCACAACTGTGTGAATTGATGAATGATGAATGTGAATAAAAGCCTAGGTTCAATCTGTTTAAATCGATTGAGTCTCTTCAGAAAATTTGGACTAAACTGTTCAATTCATATTTAGTTACAAGTTTCACAATCTCTTTATGAACATTTTGAAGCGGCAATGTGGTAGTTGTGTAGCTGTCAATGGAGGGACAAAAGCTCTCAGATTTCATTTATTTGTGTTCTGAAGATTAATGAAAGTCTTACCGGTTTGGAACAACATGAGGGTGAGTTATTAATAACAGAATTTTTGGGTGAACTATCCTTTAATATCAGGGAATTTTTGGAACCGTGTTAAAAGTATCATAATGTTAAACGGCATTTAAGACTTTAAGAAGTTTTTTAAGAGGATGACAATTATACACTTGTGTCCACTGTTAATATCATTGACACACAACTGTCCTTGACTGATCAAAAGGTCTCAAAGGGAATAAAAAAATACTTGACCCTGGTAAAAACAGTACAGTCACACTCATTAGTTTACAATAAACAGATTAAGAAATGCAATTAAAAGTGATCTTAGGAGTTATACGTCTCACCTTTCAAATCACCCCCTCATTTGTTCCATGTCGGTGATAAGAGGCTTTAATCATCGGCTCGGTCTCAGGAGACACAGTCTAACGTTCATGGTCTGCCTGCAATGTCTTTGCTAATGGGTTCAGGCAGCAGTCTTACCAGATATTACAAGGATATCAATGACAAGAGCCTGTCGACTATCGGTTAATAATGTAAAACATAAATATTAAAAATAACATTTACTTGACAAGTAGAAACAAAGATTAAAAACACTGGTTTGACAAAGTTAGAATGCTGAAAACTAGCAGCATAAATGATAAGTTACATGCAGTGTAGCCTTTTTTTATATATTAATAACCTATTTTATTACAACGTTTTTTTAGGTGGCCTAAAACGTTTGTAATGTAAAATCCTTGTAGATAGGCCCTATATTATTTTATTAGCAGAATAATAGCAAACAAACATTTGCCTAATTCTCATTGATTTGAAATGCTATCAAAGCACTTACAGACCTCTTTAGAAAGTAAAGGTGTGGGAAGATATTAAAGAGAGAGAGAGTGATTAACTACAGGTGTCTTTTACAAATTCTTCTGTTGATCTTCTGCTTGACTTAATTCATAGGTGGTCAACGCTCAGGAAATGGCGACATATTCAAAACAGTCTGGTTTGATTGGGCATGTATACAGTGGTCTGTTTAACACTAGGCTAGCCTATAAGCAGTGATGGACAGTAGCGTCGCTAAACTAGCGAAGTTAGTTTAACCAAGACTCTCGGTAGCTAGATGGCGTTGTTTTAAATCATAAAGCTTTCAGTAACGTAGTTTTTTATTCAACGTGGATTTCAGCTAAACGTTTGCATTATTCACAAACCTGCTGTTTAGAATCAAAACAAGCGATGTAGCCTACGATTCAGGAATTAATGACTCTTCGCTGACTTAAAAAGATGAGTTGAATTTTGTATAGCTTTTTTTTTTAAAGTTGAAAATTGTATCATGTTAATTCTGAATGATGGAAGTCACACTTTATTAGTTTGAGTTTGAATTGATCGGAGCTGTTCCAGCGTAAAATGACTCACTCAACTGAATCGGTTCCTCCAAACAGAGCCTATTCACGAGTTCAGCAGCCATGGCTGCGTTGTCATTTCTTGCCAGGTGCAAGAGATTAATGAGCGATATAAGAAAGTAAGCGGGAAAAAAACAAGTAGGTGTACTTAAATGTTTGCTTTTTTTTCACTCCGAAGTTGATGATGCTTTTATATAGAAGATAACATAACCTACATTGCTATTCAGGTGAGGTGACTGCTGCTTGGGTTGATTTGAACATTCGTTTGGCAATTAATAAGTAGGCATAACCAGCAACCGGCATGAAAGCCCTAGAAATCACATAGAAATTGACAGCCCTATTCTGTGTTTTGTAACATTCTAAAATTAATCTGAACTTTAAAAATTTTAAAGAGTTAAAGTGATTCTGAAACAATGTTGATGTCTGACATGTGTTAGGTCTATATTTAAATTTTATCTTTTAAGTTAGACAGCTAGAAGTACTACAGTTGGAAATGCAAGGATTGAAATCATTTTGTCTTTATTGTGTGGTATGTTTGAATACATGTGATAATTGATGACTGATCACATGAAAATATAAACATTTGAAAATGTCATGAGATCACAGAAGACAGTGTTTGACTTTGCTGTTTTATTGTTAGTCTAACCAATAAACCAGCCAATAAGAACGTATGTTTTAGTCATTTCAAGCGTTTTCAATGAGGCATTTTGTTATTTTTTCCCTTTTAATGGACGCACAGCACACATTTGAGTGTTATGCAGAGAGGAAACTGCAGCAGACCACCCACTCCTGCACGTCTGAAACGGGGTCCAGAGAGGGCAATTAAGCTGTTTTCTCGGGTCATACAAGTCTTGCTCGTTAAAAATGAGAGGAGTGACGGTTGGTTGTATGCTGGAATATGCCAAAGACCGCTGGGTCAAGAAACTCCCGGGCCAAATATATTTTGCTGTTAATGAAGGACGCCATTAATATGATGGGCATCACGCTCATTGTGTGTCAGCGATCATCTGTCTCCGTGAATCTCACGACGCATGTCAAGAAGGTCAAAGTCATATTTAACCTTAAAACCAAAGGAAAAAGACAACATTAATTAGGCACTACTTGAAGTGCCACGCAAAATATAAAACTATTTATTTACTCACCCTCATGGCAATTTCTCTCATAAAATCCTGTCGTCCTAGGCATCCTTCATTGCCTGTGAAACAAAGGACACATTTTAAGGCCTCTTTTGAAGGAAACTTCGAAGGATGCAGACTCTGAAATGGGTCGCTGCTAAAGGTGTGCAAGATGCAGGCAGTCAAGAGGGGTGATGGTGTGTGTGTCACAGAACCCGCACTGCTCACCGCTGTTTGTAAGCAAAGCCGAGCAGAGAGATTATCTGCAGTGAGAGCTGTGGGCTGTTGTAAATGATCTGTCGTGTGGGTGATAAACCCTATCAAAAGCACCTCTAGCGCGGCACCTGGGCTTAAAGAAAGTCATGCTCAGATTTGTCTCTTGTGCAAGATTAAAATCGGGATGCGGTTGACTTCAGGGTAGGACTGAAGGGTTTATTTAACTCTAATATATTTTCATTTCACTCAACGATATTTCTGCAGAGATCTTTTGCGTCTGCTACAGCATGAGAACAAGCCGTTTTCATTGTTGCAAAGCATCCGTATAGGAAACACTGAGCGTATAGGAAACACTGAGCCTCTTGCGAGTGTGTGTGTGCATTTTTTTGTGTATTCCTCACAGTGTTAATCATCAGTGCTAAATACAACAAACCCATGAACAGACTGACTGGAATCTGTAAAGATTCTGAGGATGATTGCGGGCATAATATGTACACAGCCAACCGCGGCGTCGCGTTTGGTTCATCCAAAAGAAACAGCAGCAAGCCCACAATAAATATTGTGACTGAAAATAGAAATAGCTTAAAATAGAAATCTCTTTTTTTTAACTCGTTGTGCACGTCTAACAAGCTCCATCAGCCAATCGATTCTGTCGTTACAGATGAAAGTAAATTACAGATCTAAAATTTGTTGTAATTGCTGTGATTAAATGGTTGGAAACGGGTGATAGCATCTCTCAGCCCTCCACCCACTAAAGAATGAGACTCAGCCATTAAATTATCCAGCTATCAGGAGTGCTGGAGTCCTACTTTGAAGTTGTTGGTTTAGAGAAATGGCGGGACTCGATTATGGGCAAAATTAGAGTGGCAGGCCGACCGGGAAGGCGCCGCGGCGTAAAGGGTCAACACCGAAAGAGGGCGGGTGCCAGGCGTATTTGGGTAACATGTAACTGCGATTTCTGAGAATAATTGGTTGTTTCTGGAAACAGATGAGTTAATGTAATGGGTTTGTAAATTAATTAAATCTTATAGGTATGAAATAAACCTGAACCAAACTCTTCAAAGAGTTGTTGTTAGCATTCTTATTCAGCTGTTTACTGCATGGTATAAACGGTAAAATATGGTAAAAGCTTATGAAATTTGGGCTGTGTCCAAAAACTTAGGCAGTGACTTGTTGCCTCGCTGCCATATCAGGCTATGACTTTGTAGGCAGCATTTGCTCACGAAGGAACCTCACGAAACTGATTTCGGACAAACATCATTATGGTTTAATGATTTACAGCAAAATAGAGCTAGCTTTTCTGAAAACTAAGAGAATATTTAATTACTACAATAGTAATTTCTACCCTAGAAATCACATCAAAAGTGGAAAACGTACAAGAACGTACATTTTCACACAAATGAACCAGCAACCGCAACTTGCAGACGCCATCTTTATTTCTTAGCTCAACTGTCACGGAATGGAAAGCACAGGATTGTGGGATATCAAGGAAGGATACACAGTATGCTACCTTCAAAAATCGATCAGAAGGTATTTCAGGAGACAGAAAGTGAAGCTAACTTTGGATTCGGACGTGCCTTAATGCCTTCCTACTTTGGAACACGTCCTCCGAAGGCAGCATTTTTTAGCTTTCAGACACAACCTTAGTTTTAGCATGGGGTCTAAAATGTCACCTGACCCCATTTTGTGTTCATCAAAATCTCTAGTGCCACAAAGAGTTTTAGCTTCTAAATTTTGAATTAAAATACTTGGAAACAAATAGATTTTTAGACGTGGCTGCATCTGAAAACGTAGGCAACTGACTTGTTGCCTCGCTGCCCAATCAGGCAATGACTTTGCAGGCAGCAATTTAATGTTTAATGAGCAAAATTGAGCGAGGACGTGTCTTGATGCCTTCCGACCTTGAATGCGTCCTCCAAAGGCAGCATAGTCAATCAAATACATTTGAAAAGTTTAACATAATTGAAAAAGCTAAATGAAATGGCTGGTGCAGAGGTTTTCTTTTTTATTATTGATTACTAACAATTATAGTAGTCATAACATTAAAAATGGAGTCACAATACTGTTCAAAATATAGTCAGTTTAGTTTTTTTTCTGCTCACCAACAATGCATTTATTTGATCCAAAATACAGAAAAATTTTGAAAAATTATTACAATTTAATATAACCATTTTCTATTGGCATATATCTAAAATATAATTTATTTATCTGATGGCGAAGCTGAATTTACAGCAGCATTGTCACATGATCTTTCAGAAATTCTAATATGCTGAGGATTTTTATCTTCAAAAAAGGAAAATAAAAATCTTTAGTAACATTATAAATGTATTTACTGTCACTTTTGATCAAATTATTGCATCCTTGCCCTGCTGAATAAAATAATAATTGTGATCCCAAACTTTTGAACAGTTCTAGGTCTTTATTGCACCAAAATGTAAATAAACTGTACAACAGTTAAATGTAGCCCTTAACATTGTGGCTTCCATTTCTTTTCTCGTAATAGCCCACCTTGGTAAATGCGGGTTATCTAAAGACGTCAGGAAATCCCCAATTTCATCCACGAAAGGCTCATCTCCGAGTATGGATACTGAGTTTGGCTGGGCTGCCGTGAATTCCCTGTAGCCACAGACAGTTAAAGAGGCACTGATGCACACCGATCAGAACACATCATTTGGGCTGGAGCACACACGGACAGATGGGAAAATGACAGGGTGAGTCAAGCCAAGGGGAAGAATGGGTTTCCTGTCCAAAGAATTTTCCTGATCTGTGATGATAGCGCAGGAATGACCGTCCATCAGGGCCCCTGAAGGGGAAGTCTCACAGGACAACATCTACTCGCTCGGAATCGTGTTCATCTAAAGCGACGCTAGAGGACACAAAATATTCATCAAATGTCAAAGTGTTCCAAAACACTTTCAGTGAACAGTTCTTTTTTTTCTTAGTGTGAAGAACATTTGAAAAGAACCTTTAGAACATGTATGGAATTTAAAGGTTCCATGGATGTTCTTCATAGAACCATCAAAGCCACTTTTAAAGAGTGTAACAGACAAATTGCAAGATGTGCACTTTTTCCTCAGGGCAATAAAGTTAGATAGATCCTTTTGAACACAATTTCTGGATTGTGATGCAAAACTAATGCTTTAAATCTCAGGTCTAAATCCTGAAATCAACACTCAAAAAAAAAAGAAGCTGTTAAACGAACTTAATTAAATTAAGGAAAGCTTTTCCACGAAATGGAATTTCATTTTACCAACAAAATTCTAATTTGTTTGAAATTATTTGTTGTAATTATGCTGTATGAACATAAATGCATGTAGTCAAGACTACTAAAATTATTGTCATTCCTACTAGATAAAGTTTTGTCAAGCTAATTAGATTACTAACATTATAATATAATTCTAGCTAAGTTTTACTCTTCAGTCACTTCCAATGAAAGAAGCTACTAATGTTCAATTTAATTTACATAACTTATTACACTGCAGATATGTTAAATGTCTTTTATCTGTGTGTATGGATTAATGCACTTGTAGTTTCATGTCATTATAATGAGAGATTTAATAACGTTGAAACTGAGTGCCACACCCTAAACACAGTCGTCACTCTTCTGCATAATGGTAACCACAAAATTCAAAAACATTACAGAAAGTTCTCTAAGTTTCTAACATAACTGAACATTAAATGCTAACATTAACTAACAACATCTTTCCATTTAAAGAAAAACACACAAAATAACACTTTAATCCCGAAATGTACCCTCCTAATGCAGTCTCTTGCAAAGCATGCTGGGAACTACAGATCCACTGCCCAGTTAGTTTTCAACAAAAATGATTCATGTAGTTTTCACACAAATGAAGTAAACTTCAGTTTTAAATATATTAGGTTGATTGAACACAATTAAATTAAGTTGTGACAAAATATAAAACAATCATGTTACTTTTGCTTATTTTAATTACTTAAATTTAGAGGCCTCAAATTAATTAGAATTAATAAGAGGCAAAAAATTTTTTTTTGAGTGAACCACAAAAAGAGAGACACACCTGTGGCAAAGTGTCCATTAAATACCCATTTGTGAGTTAATGTTGTGAATCTGTTTGGATGCACTTGTTGTATATGTCACTTTGGCTTTACAGTGACTGTTACACCCATATTTCTTTTCAACACCTAAACCTGTAATACCCAGATGGACTCTGAATAGACTCTGACATGCTGTTGTGTGTATACATGTTTAGGTTACTAACAGGCCACCTAAATATTTGTGTTACTAACATTTCATTGTGGTAACAACTTTGCGAGACAGGATGGCATCATATACAGCAACATATTCAACATGCCACTTTGATTTCAAATTTACCCCATTATCTGATTAAAAAGAGGCAATTTACTATATCCATATCTCATCTAAATGTCTCCTGGGATTAAACATAGAGATAGGGGGTTTTCCAGCATCTCATTTGGGAATGTTTATGTAACCCTTACAATAATTTGGGCTGTTTGTTTCGGGTCCAGCCGGTGGTAATGAAGCCACTTAACTGCAAAGAAACCGTTTGAAAGCTCTGTTTGTTTTCACTCAGTCTTATCGAAAGATTTGAGAGCAATTACACTTTGATATAATTACTATTATATTTAAACGGACTGCAGTCATCAGAAAACAAGTCAGGAGCTTTAATGGAGTTTTGCAATCGTGGGTGGCATATAGTTAAAAAGTGTTTAAATACAGTATCCAGAATCATTTTATACCATTTAATTTAAAGTGTGTGTGTGTGTGTGTGTGTGTGTGTGATACATTTAGGCTATACTTCTTGCTCTGTGAAGTCATAAAATAAATTATTTTCATGTTACTATAACATATTTTAACCAGTAATTAATTTTAAAAAAGGCATTGTAAATGCAGAATAAAATACTGAAATGGGGCATTTTACGCGCACTTCACACCATGAAAATTTCTAGATCATTTATGAAACAATTAGCTTAATAATTATCGATGCAGACCTGCAATGATTCTGTTCTTTTGGTATGTTTTGAATCAGCCAGTGCATGTTTTGGCTCACTCTGTTTTATAGCCTAATATTTCCACACATTAAATGCATCCCAGCAATAAACCATGAGTAATAAACTTGAATAATGTTTCAGTGAGAAGGATGTTTGCAGGTTATAGCCTATATGCATTACCGGAATGCAGTTAACTAAAAATAGGGCCTATAAATACATTTTAACACTATATAAAAGTTTTGATTAAGAGAGATGGTGTCTTTTAAAAGAGACCAATCAATCAATCAATCAATCAAGAAAACAAATTGATTAAACAAAACAAAGTTCTCTCACAAATAAAATGTTTCATTACACTTCGAGAGAGTGTATGTGTGTGTGTGTGTGTGTGTGTGTGTGTGTGTGGAATCACTGGAATTGTTTCTTTTTAAGGTCAGAACAGAGCAATCATAAAAAAGAGAGAAAATGTTTCTTAATTTAGGCCTACCTGCTAAATTCTGCAATGTAGAAGTTTTTTTACTGGTCTATTTAAAAAATCTTCTTTAAGCCTTAATTAAAAGTGTTTAAGACTCGAGTTCAAACACAAAACATGCTCCCGATGTCAAGTCGTGGGCCTAATGTTGAATTCTGATGCATGTATAATGTTACATTATATATTTATGTACGATTCTGTATGCATTTGAAACATATATTTGGCTTATATTTATAACATATATAAAAGCTTATTTAAAAATTTGAGGAGGAACTCAATAGGAATATAGGCCTTAAAGGAAAAAATTAGCCTACCATTTATACCAATCAAAACCATGGTACATCGTTATTTCATAATAGTTTGACAGATTGATCGACACTTGGACAACAGCAACTCGACATATGTCTTTCCTAGCAATAAAAACACACTGAGTCCATCTAAAAAAACATCTTCACACACCGCACTGCTGTCTCGGGCTCAAGCGTCACAACGTGAGCATTCCATTCTGATGATGCAACACTGCCATCTACTGTCCGGGAGAGACTACTGCAAACTCAAAAGTATAAATCAAGTATAAAGTAAAGTAGGCCTATGTCACTGTGATTTTGCCAAGTAAGACATGTTCATGGGCATATTTGGTTGATCCTGAAACAACATGTCTGAAAATGTAGTCCTTCCCCAAACTTATACCTAAATTCAGAGAGAAATAATATTGGTTGAATAACAAGTACCTAACCATGGGTTTAAGCCTTAACTTGACATAATCTGTAAACATGTCCCTGAAATCTGATTGTTTATTCTGGAACAACATTCCAATCAACCAAAGATGTTAATGAACATGTTGTACAAATCACATTTACAATCACATTAATGCTAACCAAGTGCAAAGGGAGAGTATTTAACTTATTTTTAATGTATAAACAAAAGAGATTGAACAAGAAATCAATAAAAATCAAAAAGGCCTTTTCTCATTGTAAGTAAAACAGTTTTCAAATAGTACTTAAATAAAGTTGCTGCCTTAAATTT
Organism: Meda fulgida; assembly: GCA_030578275.1. Classification (NCBI taxonomy): domain Eukaryota; kingdom Metazoa; phylum Chordata; class Actinopteri; order Cypriniformes; family Leuciscidae; genus Meda; species Meda fulgida. The sequence goes on from CM060635.1 coordinate 4,258,658, forward strand.
TTCAGTACAATCAACTTGTATGTTTAAGTCATTTAAACTTAAATTGCATTGCAACCAGCTGCCAGTTTTTTACCGTAAACTTTAGTTCAGTGCCGTAAAAACTAAAATGTTTATTTTACGGTAAAGTACTGTTAACCACAGCTGCCAGTTTTTTACTGACTTAAATTAGATCAATCTTGAAAATTACTTATTTTGATGAGTTAAAGCAATTTAAAAACATATGTTGTCATAAATTACTGTTCATATAATATTTTACAGTATCCAAAAAAAACCCCACCATAATTTGACTGTATACCCAGGTTATTAGTGTAATGAAAAATGTTTTGTTTCTGGCTAAAACCATAAGGGAATATATATATATATATATATATATATATATATATATATATATATATATATATATATATATATATATAGGTTAAATAAGAAGTAGACTACTAAATGTAAAAAAAAAAAAAAAAAATATTATATAATGACCACCAGCAGGAACAAGAATTAGGTTTGATGTTTGACCAGATCAAACTCAATGCACAATTAACTTCTCTGAAACACACTTCTGGAAAATCACTTCAGTCGTGGTCTCTCTGGCTAATGCGTCGTCTTATAAAACTGATCCAGCGGTTGTCCATCTTCCATCTCATCGCTGACATAAATCAGAGGTCCATTAATTCACGACTTTAGTTCTTATAATGAATAACCTCTGAAGATTTTGTCTGCATTTTGTACTTTGCAAAAAAAAAAAAAAAAGTCTGATGGAAAAATCCATCTTTAATGATTTAAACTGAATGATGGCTGGCCTGTTAAAAGTAAAATGAAAGAATGCAAAAGAATGCAAAAAATCAAATGCATTCTCTTCCAATTCATCAAAGCACCTGCAGGAACGCCGTCTGCATCGGATCATCTTGTGCGGCCTGAGCAGCCTGTCTTCACATGGAGCTCAACGATCGGCCGGGGAACTGAATGGAAGTTGTAAAAATAGATGAAAAAAACCAGTAAAAGAATTCATCCTCATTTGGCTGTGACGGTGGTCTGGGTTTTTTTGTCCCGGGTGTATCCTCAGCAGCTGAAATCACTGAAGATGTTTGTGTTTGCAGGGAAAATATCACATCTATCATTCATTTTGGGCTTGTAGGCCAGAACCGTTTCCACATTTGACATACGGCTCAGTCAAGCGGTTTCATGTTACGCTGCTTTCCAAAAGCCCATTCTCATTCACAGCAGCACAGATTCATTTTACCTTTTATTTTACCTGACCCCATATTACAGAGTAAAAGCAACAAGTTGACAGACAGACAGACAGACAGACAGACAGACAGACCGATACACATGTACATATAGACAGACAGACAGACATACAGACAAGACATACAGACAAGACAGACAGACAGACAGACAGACATACAGACTGACAGACATACAGACAAGACATACAGACAAAACAGACAGACAGACAGACAGACAGACAGACAGACAGACAAGACATACAGACTGACAGACATACAGACAGACAGACAGACAAGACATACAGACAAGACATACAGACATACAGACAGACATACAGACAAGACATACAAACAAGACATACAGACAAGACATATAGACAGACAGAGAGACAGACAGACAAGACATACAGACAAGACATACAGACATACAGACAGACATACAGACAAGACATACAAACAAGACATACAGACAAGACATATAGACAGACAGAGAGACAGACAGACAAGACATACTGACAAGACATACTGACAGACATACAGACAGACAGACAAGACATACAGACATACAGACAGACAAGACATACAGACAGACAAGACATACAGACAAGATACAGACAGACATACAGACAGACATACAGACAAGACAGACAGACAGACAGACAAGACATACAGACAGACATACAGACATACAGACAGACATACAGACAGACAGACAGACAGACATACAGACAGACAGACAGACAGACAAGACATACAGACAGACAGACAGACAGACAGACAGATAGATAGACTAAATATGGTTTCCATCTTGATAAATGTGAGTTTTATGTAAATTATGATGGGGACATGAAAACGTGCATAATAAGGACCCAGTTATGTTCATGTATCTCACCCAAATGCAGGAAACCTGCAGTATTTATTTTTCTTGGTCTCTTTGTGCCTTAGTCTAAAACAGTGTGTCATTATAGTGCTGAAACTCCAAAACTCACAAACACAGTATAACCAGCAGAACCGCTCCACATATGTAGCAATATGCCAGAAGTGATGTATCCTGACTTCTCCTGAAGAACATGCTGATGTGTGTATCAAGGCCTGAGTTTCCTCTGCTGGTGGCCTGAGCTCTCATCTGTCCACTGTTCCTCAGAGCCCATAAATCCTTCAGATGAGATCAAGTCCTTGCGTTCCCTTCTAAACTGCTGCATGAAATCTGCATGGCCGTGTTTTGACAGCCCGTGGCTTTAAATCAATGTTTTATGACGGCCAGGGAAAACGTGTCCGTGTTCCCGCCGCTGATTTATGTTCATTGGAGTCTGGAGAATATGATAATTTGGCTTAAGCAGATGTATCGAGAGATACCAAAGGGCTTCTGTGCCAAACGCTCTCATGCGCTGCACAAATGGAGTCCACATGCTGGAGAAAGACCCTGACATCTCTGTTCATCTCTGTTCATCTCTGTTCATCTCTGTTCATCTCTGTTCATCTCCTCAACATCACGTGCCTCTTCTCCTGTCTAATGAATTACACCTATTTTCAACTCTATATAAGGGAGGGATCAAGTATCATAATTCATAATTCTGAGTCATATAATCATAAAAGAGCTTAGGGTATAGCCAACATCACTACACACACACACACACACACACACACACACACACACACACACACACACACACACACACACACACACACACACACACACACACACACACACACACACACACACACACACACACACACACACACACACACACACACACACACACACACACACACACACACACACACAAGCTTCCGAGCAGAACAGAGCAGGATGAGTGAATGGAATTTGGTTTCCTCTATGACTAAAAATTTATTTGACTTTTTCCTCGTACAAAGCCATGTTGTTTATACATGGACTGTTATATCTGACTGTTGGCCTTATTATAAAATTGACCAGCGTTGGGGAAAGTATACTTTTAAAAGTACATTGTAACAGTATTACGTTACTCGAGTAACTCTCTCAGTTACTTTTTATTATAATGTGTAACTTTACATTCTTTCGCATGACTTTTTCTCACCTGGGATGGGCTTGCTTGTTTTTTAATAACAACAACAAAAAAGTTATATAATGGCAAATGTAAAAACCCTTTCACACCAAAAGTGAAATGAATAAGTCTGAAGTCAGGCTGAAGGAAATGCGAATTCACGGCTCAACAAAGCTTTCGGCTGTGCTGCCGTTCTGAATCGCAGGAGGGAAAGAAAGTTCAACACTTACTTCTGCAATGCAAACCAAAAAAAAGAAAAAAAAAGAAATGTAATGTGATGTTTATCTAAAGCCATTTTGCTTGTTCGTATAGTTTGAATTGGATCATCGACCGTCAGCAGCAAAGACATTGCTTAATAAAGTGAGATTAAATATATTTGTGTTTTATAACATTATTGCAGGTTTGCGTAATATTCAGAGTTTGCATTGTGCAGTTTCATTGAGGAATACTGGGTTTCACTTCATTTGGATGGTCCCTTTAACACATTCTGTTGACTATAAGTAACGTTGCACCTACATGTCTACTAACTCTCATTAGAGTATTAGTAGAGTATTAGTAGAGGTTAGGGTTAGGTATAAGTTAGTTAGGGTTAGAATAAGTTGACATGTAGTTGCATAGTTACTTATAGTCAGTAGACTGTCTGTTGGAGGACCATCACAATAAAGAGTTATCAGATATTAAGCAGACAGTACACTAATACTTTAATGAGAGTTAGTTGACATGTAGTTGCAAAGATACTAATAGTCACCAGAATGTTCAAAAGGGACCATCAAAATAAAGTGTTCCCAAATACTGAATCTGTTTTTGTGCAAGTGAGATGAGTAAATGCCTGCTCGCTTTTCTAAGTGATCGCATTTACAATGTTTGCTCCAATAAAATGGGATTTAAAAAAAAAAATGGTTCCAATAAACTAACATTGAAGGTTGAACCCAAGAAGCATCTGGAGAGCAGAAGATCACAGAGACTTGAGGAGGGACTGTTTTTAGTGCATCCAGAACACATTAGCAACAACATTGCAACACAGAACTCTTTAACCTAACATACTGAAAAACACACAGATCACATTTGCGACAACAGAAAACATGAGGTGACAAGGTTTAAATAAATACTGTTCTTTTGACCTTTCTATTTATCAAAGAATCCTGAAAAAATAATGTATCTCAGTTTCCACAAAAATATGAAGCAGCACAACTGTTTTCAACATTGATAATGATCAGAAATGTTTCTTGCAGCAAATCATCATATTAGAATGATTTCTGAAGGATCATGTGACACTGAAGACTGGAGTAATGATGCTGAAAATACAGTTTGATCACAGGAATAAACTACATTTTACAATATATTCACATAGAACACAGTTCATTTAAATTGTAATAATTTCACAAGTTCACTCACATACAATTAGAGGGGGTAAAGTTTAATGCGTATTTGCCGTGCTGTCCGGGGGGGATTCGGCCCAAACCCAGAGTACCCCCCCCCCATGTAGTGGTTAGGACCAGAAGGGTGGAGAAGGGGCGGTGGAGGGGTGGAGGGGTGCTGCTAAACTGTCAATGGATTGAGGTGAGATTTCTGAATATCATTGATTGTTGAGTGCACTTAATTATCTGAACGTGCTCCTCCCGAACTTTGTTAATAAAACATCATATTTCACAATAATTTGTACTGTATTTTTGATCAAATAAATGCAGCTGTGAGCAGAAGAGACACCAACTCATACTGACACCATACTTTTGAGTGTAGTGTTTTTTGTTGTTGTTGTGGAAACTCTAACTCTCCCAAATGTTTACATGTACGCCTCGCAGGTACTGGAGGTCATGATGTGGACACTGGACAGGCGACGGTGGTCTGACAGCGGATACCCAAACCACACTGGCACTAACTCACTCTTCTGGAGAGCCAGAGCGTCGTCCAGGACAGGCATGGGAGCTGAGCGGGAAGCCAACAAAACTAAACAGTGCTTTGGGTCATATAAGCCAGCAGATGTTCAATGGCAGACTACAGTCCAAAACATGTTGATCTTCACATTTCTACATTTATGTTTTTATACAACTTATATATATTAATGCTTTGCCTTTAACAACATTTCCGTGCACTGCAGCATCTTGCTCATTATAGAGGTTGACTTGGGAACAATGAGAATGAGAATTTTGAATGAGACTTATAATTATTTAACGAAAATGTTTCAATGAAGAAATGAGATGTATAATTTTCCCTATATATCTTCTGGCCATCTGTTATCTAAAGGGGTCTGAATTCTCAGAGCAGACTTTCCATCCTTATTCACTTGATTTCCAGAAGTATCTAAACATCCCTGCGTAGACTTTAAACATAGTGTGGTTGAGGCATTTACCAAACTCTCTTTCATCCCACATGTCTTCCCACACTGCCCAGTGCACAGAGCCACAGCATGGAAAAAGATTTGAGCAGGCCCACCCATGTCTTACCTCACGCCCTTTGGCCCCGATCCTGTGAGATGAGTTTTCCTCACTCGTAAACGCAGCACAGCTCGAGGGAAACGGGTTCTTCATTCTGATCCTGGTCTATGTGTCCTGAGAGGCAAGGACAAGGAAACTCACACTACTCAGACCATTTTCACCAGCGGTTTGCATATAAATTGTTTCAAGCATTTATTCCCCTGAATTCCTAAGTTCATTTTAAAGCAAAAAAGAGAAACCATTTCTAACTTTGTCTTGCTGCGTGTGGAGCAGGGTTGTAGTCGTTAACTAAACTAAAAATATATTTTTTTAAATTGGTAATTGAAAAAAAAAAAAAAATATATATATATATATATATATATAAACTTTTTGTCCTTTTGTTCGGTATAGTTTCCAAATATAGACATATTTTGAAGCCTAAAAAAGCATTATGAGGAAAACCATACAGACAGCAAACCAATTTAACACACGAGCTTCTCAGCAATCTAATTCAGAATGCAATATCAACTGCTCCTGTCTCTTAAGTAAAATCAAAAAAATTATTCAAAAATAATATGAAAGCGTGATGTCAAATGTTTAGTGCTGATTTTGCCTGCATGATTTGCAAATCTGATGAAGTTGTCATGCGAAATGCCTGATGTTGTTTTTCCTTTAAATATATTTTCTTTATTTCTTTTCTAATGGCTTTCTTTGTTTTCCTTCTTTCTAAAAATCATTTTACAATTATATAAAAAACGTGTTTATCACAGCACAAACACTGTGCAGACTTATTTTCTACAGGCTTCATTAGTCCTCTAATAAAGGACCTTTACGATGGAGTTTTCCAGCAATTTCTGAAAACATGTGACCGGAGTTGATGGAAAGATACAAGGTGAGCCTCAGTTTTACGGATTGGACTGAACACTTAATTCGAGTCGGAATTGATATTTTAATTGAAATATAGCCTATGGTTGTTACTTTCTGCGGTTTCTAGGCTAACGTTAATAGCCTACTTTAAGGAACGACAGTTTCTCATGAATTATGTAACGTTAGAATAATGGCCGCTTGATAGAAATGGTTGATGGGTGAAAAGTTTGTCTGATATCATGTCAATATTCACAAGCGCTATTAACAATAATATATATATTTGATGGCCTTGTTTATTAACTATAATCGAATTTAAAGTTTGGGCTGTAGAGTGCCGTACCGTTCACTAACACTACGTGTCGCTGTGTAGTAGAGTTTGTGATGTGGCTGCTGGTATGTTATTATTTCATTTCATAATATGCTGTAGTTTTTATGAATAATTTAATCTATATCTTTTATATATCAATATCTTGATATACCTCAAAGCTGTTCATCAATACTTTGTTTTTTCAATTGCTGTTTCTCTGTAGATAATTCCATATCTTTTTTAGTGAGGCAGAATTAATGGGATAAAGATTTATTACAATGCGTTTTCCCTTATAATTTTCATCTGTAAAATATCATTTCAGTTTTGTTCATATTATATAAATGGAATTACTGGGAAACGAGTAGCCTATGTTTGTTTGTTTGTTTGAGTTGCTTTAGATTTTTGTGAATTTGCAAAAGTTCGTGAAAGAGTGGTAGAAGAACCGGTGTTGTGCCGAATTTCGACCCCCGCCAAATTATAACCCGCCCTAGGTAGGTTTAGGATTAGTTGTGGGGTGGGGTTGGGAAGCACTAGGCAATCAGGTACTGACTTCAACGAGGGGAGGTAAAAATTTGGCAGGGGTCGAAATTCGGCACAACACCTGTTGCACTGTATTCCACAGAAAGTGCGTTTTGTTGCGTTTCATTATAACCATTATACCATCTCTCTGTAATAAAGTACTTTTAATTGCTGGTCTTTTTGCATTGTATTTCATTACTAGGCGGCCTATATAATGAGTGTGTTATCAGATTTGTTACTCTATTGTTTCTCGCATTTAATTCACTTCATGTTCGTACCGTTCCTGTGAGATGTGTTCTCCCGTCAATGGTTTTTCTTCAGATCGTAAATCGTTCGCCTTTTACTAAAGATTTCTGTGGGGAGGAGCAGATTGTGTATTAATAATTTTGATGTCCTGTTTTTTTCGGGGCTTTTTAATAATGTTTAAAGTCAGAATGTTGTAAGTTATTTATAGTGGAATAGGCTGTTTTAAATTCTGTTGATAGAATTTTATATATGTCAGATACATTTTTTTTTTCAATTATGTATTTTAGCAGATTTGTTAAATTTGGGCAAAAAAAAAAACCTATGCTTCTTTTTATGTCAAGTATTATTAAATACAACTAAAACGTTATTTCTCCCCGTCGGGGAATCGAACCCCGGTCTTCCGCGTGACAGGCGGAGATACTGTCCACTATACTAACGAGGAGGCCTGATTTTGTAAACTGGAATGTAGGACTTTTAATATGACATTTCCGTATTTCTATGCCTGATAAAAGTATGATAAAACCACCATATCCAGCCACTGACTTTCAGTCCTCTCCTCGTTAGTATAGTGGACAGTATCTCCGCCTGTCACGCGGAAGACCGGGGTTCGATTCCCCGACGGGGAGAAATAACTTTTTAGTTGTATTTAATAATACTTGACATAAAAAGAAGCATAGGTTTTTTTTTTTTACCCAAATTTAACAAATCTGCTAAAATACATAATTGAAAAAAAAAAAAGTATCTGACATATATACAATTCTATCAACAGAATTTAAAACAGCCTATTCCACTATAAATAACTTACAACATTCTGACTTTAAACATTATTAAAAAGCCCCGCCAAAATGGTATATAAAACTGGATATGGTACTTTCGCTTTACCGCTTAAAAATATAGTAATTTGGTATGAGCGACATGTCTGCATGTGTTCATAATGTGTTATTATTGTGTGCCGCATTGAATATTATGTCATATTTTTTAAAAATGCCATTTAAGCGAGTATTAACTTCTTTTTAATCATTAAAGGCTATAGTTATCAAGCAATTTGTCAAGACGAACTAATAAAGTAACAAAATATAAGAAAGTAATAAAATAATCATTTTAAATATATAAAGTAGGCCTACCAGCAAAATAATAGAAAATGTAGGCTATTAAAAGCTGAGGACTGAGGTAAACATTCACAAATGAAAAAGACTGCATTAAAGTGTAAAATAAAACAGCCTAAATTCAAATCTTCATCAAAAATGAAGATAATATGCTACTGCATAATATTTTATTAAATAATAAAGCTAATAAATATATCCTTCAAGAGCAGTGTTGTATATCCGCGGTTTTTGACAGTACTGTTATCTTAAACATTTCACAACAGAACTTTAGAAGTTCTTTAAACTTTGAACTGGTCTGTGTCAGTTTAACTGGGATCATAGTAGTTTTTATTTATTTATCTAGAAATCACGTTTATAATAAATGTAAAAAAAGAGCAGACCTGACGAGTCACTTTATTATCAGACAAGGTAAGGCAACGTATCCAGTCTGACAACAAATTAACTGTTAAATGTTGAACACTCGGTGTTCGTCACCGTTCTCGTGAAGTGTGTTCCTTTCAGTCGGTCACGTGCTGGTGCTCCTGTAATCTTTAGTACACTCATGTTTCTCTTCAGATCGTATAAATCTTTCGCCTTTTACTAAAGATTTCCGTGGGGAGGAACACAATGAGTATAATGTAATTTTTTGATGCCCTGCTTTATTGCGGGGCTTCCTCCATCAGTTGAAAATAAGAGTATAATTAGCGAGGATATTTTACAATGATTGACTTCAGATTATCAAGTCAAGTCAAGTCAAGTGTATTTATATAGCGCTTTTCACAATATAAATTGCATCAAAGCAGCTTCACAATATCAATCAAATAACATAATGTTTGTTTCTTAGTGAAAAAACATCCACGTTTGGTAGGGCTGATCAATGGTATTAATGCTTGGCTAATTATTTTGAATATCCCCAACTGAACAAGCCAAAGGCAACAGTGGCAAGGAACCGAAAAACTCCATCAAGTGACCTACTGGTGTCCTAAAACTCCATCAGGTGACCTAATGGAGAAAAAAAAACCTTGGGAGAACCCAGGCTCAGTCGGGGGCCAGTTCTCCTCTGGCGTTTATGAACTAGAGGCCGGATTTACAGTAACTGTAAATTTGATACAGAATTTTGTTTTATTTTATCACTTCGGGGTGGGTACGCGAACCGGAATCACAACATTTTATCTGTAGAGTGGGAAAGGGATCCTCCATAGGGAGAGGCTAGTTGGCACTTCAGCACTGCGTTGTCATCGGGTCCAGGCAAAGCTCCTAGTCAGATCTGGATACGGCCTGGATCCGGTCGGCTGCGGGAAAACCTCGGGATAAACAAAGACACTAAAATTAGCGTAGATGCCATTCTTCTTATGATGATGTAACGAGTACATCAGGATTTAAGGGAAGTGTTCCCAGTTCCGGCTGACCTAATCTATGCAGCCTAATATTGAATTATAGAAGTCTATAATATATTATGTGTATGCTAGGTCAAAGAGATGTGTTTTTAGTCTAGCTTTGAACTGACAGAGTGTGTCTGCTTCCCGGACAATGGTAGGAAGACTGTTCCAAAGTTTTGGTGCTAAATAGGAAAAGGATCTACCGCCCGCAGTCGATTTTGAAATTCTAGGTATTATCAACTGGCCCGAATTTTGAGATCGCAATAGACGTGAAGGACTATAATGCGTTAAGAGCTCGCTCAAGTACTGCGGAGCTAAACCATTTAGTGCTTTGTAAGTAATCAACAATATTTTAAAATTTATACGATGTTTAATAGGCAGCCAATGCAGTGTTGACAGAACCGGGCTAATATGGTCATATTTCCTGGTTCTAGTAAGAACTCGAGCGGCTGCGTTTTGGACCAGCTGTAGTTTATTTATTAAGCGTGCAGGGCAACCACCCAGAAGAGCATTACAATAATCTAGTCTTGTTGTCATGAAAGCATGAACTAATTGTTCCGCATTTGTTAATGAGAGCATATGTCGTAATTTAGATATATTTTTAAGATGGAAAAATGCGGTTTTACAGATACTAGACACATGACTTTCAAATGAAAGATTGCTATCAAAGAGCACACCCAGGTTCCTAACCGACGACGAAGACTTAACAGAGCAGCCATCAAGGGTTAGACAGTATTCTAGGTTATTACGTGTGGAAGTATTATGTCCAATAATTAGAATCTCTGTTTTTTCAGAGTTTAGTAGTAGGAAATTACTAGTCATCCAATTTTTTATATCAGCTATGCATTCCGTTAATTTTGTGAATTGGTAAGTTTCGTTAGGTTTTGAAGAAATATACAGCTGAGTATCATCGGCATAACAATGAAAGCTAATTCCATGTTTCCTAATGATATGTCCTAATGGTAGCATGTACAGAGTGAACAGCAGCGGTCCTAGTACTGAGCCTTGTGGTACGCCATACTGAACTTGTGATCGATAAGACATCTCTTCATTTACTGCTACAAACTGATAACGGTCAGATAAGTATGATTTAAACCATGCTAGTGCAATTCCACTAATGCCAACATAGTTTTCCAGTCTATTTAAAAGAATGTTGTGGTCAATTGTGTCAAATGCAGCACTAAGATCAAGTAACACTAATAGAGAGATACAACCACGATCGGATGATAAAAGTAAATCATTTGTAACTCTAATGAGAGCTGTCTCAGTACTATGGTGCGGTCTAAATCCTGACTGAAAATCCTCGCAGATATCATTTGTTTCAAGAAAGGAACACAGTTGTGAGGATACTGCTTTTTCTAATATCTTTGACAGAAAAGGCAGATTTGAGATCGGCCTGTAATTGACTAATTCTGAAGGATCAAGTTGCGGTTTTTTAACAAGCGGTTTTATCATAGCCAGCTTAAAGGTTTTTGGTACATATCCTAGAGACAAAGACGAATTAATGATATTAAGAAGAGGATCTATGATCTGTGGAAGCATCTCTTTCAGTAGCTTAGTCGGTATAGGGTCTAACATACAAGTTGTCGATTTAGATGAATTAACGAGTTTGCAGAAATCTTCCTCTCCTATAGCAACAAATGAAAACAATTTTTCCTCAGGGAGACTACAATGCACTCCCTGATGCGATACTGTAGTAGACGGTTGCATAGTTATAATTTTGTCCCTGATATTATCAATCTTATAAGTGAAGAAGTTCATAAAGTCATTACTGCTGTGTTGCTTGGAAACTTCTGTGCTTAAAGCTTTCTTTTTCGTTAGTTTAGCCACTGTTTCAAATAAATACCTAGGATTATGTTTATTTTCTTCTAATAGGGTTGAAAAATAAGCAGATCTAGCAGCTTTTAAAGCCTCTCTGTAAGCAATCGAGCTCTCTTTCCATGAAATCCGAAATACCTCTAGTTTTGTTTTCTTCCAGTTGCGCTCCATTTTTCTGGCTGCTCTCTTAAGGGCCTGAGTGTGCTCGTTGTACCACGGCGTTGGACTATTTTCTTTAATCTTCTTTAAGCGCAACGGAGCAACTGCGTCTAAAGTGCTGGAAAAGAGAGAGTTAAAAGTTTCTGTTGCAATATCGAGTTCTTCTAAGCTATCCGGGATGCTGAGATGATGAAACTGATTAGGAAGATTATTGATAAAGCAATCTTTAGTGGCAGAAGTTATGGGTCTAACATATTTATAACACGGAGTCGGCTTTGCAGCCTTGGCTAAATGTAATTTACATGAGACTAGATAATGGTCTGAGATGTCATCGCTCTGCTGCAGAATTTCAACGGCATCAACATCTATTCCATGTGATAATATTAGATCTAGAGTATGATTACGACAATGAGTGGGTCCTGACACGTGTTGTCTAACTCCAATTGAGTTTACAATGTCTTTAAGTGCCAATCCCAATGCATCTTTTTCATTATCTACATGTATATTAAAATCACCAACAATTAGTACTTTATCGTTAGCCAATACTAATTCTGATAGAAAGTCCGCAAATTCTTTGATAAAATCTTTATGGTGCCCTGGTGGCCTGTATACAGTAGCCAGCAGAAATCTCAAACGTGATTTATCGTTTACACTATATATTTTTACATTAAGCACCAACACTTCAAAAGAAGTATATTTAAAAATAGATTTCTTAGTGGTTTTGAAAATATTACTATAAATTACAGCAACACCTCCCCCTTTGCGTTTTAGACGAGGTTCATGTTTATAACAGTAATCTTGTGGGGTTGACTCATTTAAAGTAATGTAATCGTTTGGTTTTAGCCAGGTTTCTGTCAAACACAGCACATCTAGATTATAACTTGAAATCATATCATTAACTATGAGCGATTTTGAAGTAAGGGATCGAATATTCAGCAACCCAAGCTTTATCATTTGTTCATCTGTATTATATCTGTTTTTTATTTGTTGAACATCAATTAAATTTTTTACCTGACGTTTTTTGGATTTCCAAATTCGGGGAACAGACACAGTCTCTATATGATGATATCTAGGTGAAAGAGGCTCTATGTGATGGGATTTATCTGACCTTGGTGACGCGAGGCCGCTAGCAGACGGTCGGTTTAGCCAGTCTGTCTGCTTCCTGACCTGAGCCCCAGATTGTCATGGTTTATCATCACAGTTTATTCGTGCAGCTTCTATACCACACGTCATTCATGGAGCGTGTGCGTTCGTTTTTCGAAATGTTAGCGGTATGTATAATTGTTTAATAACTTACAACATTCTGACTTTAAACATTATTAAAAAGCCCCGCCAAAATGGTATATAAAACTGGATATGGTACTTTCGCTTTACCGCTTAAAAATGCGGAACGGTTAAATTAAGAATCCTACATTCCTTTTTATGATCTCAGGCCTCCTCGTTAGTATAGTGGACAGTATCTCCGCCTGTCACGCGGAAGACCGGGGTTCGATTCCCCGACGGGGAGAAATAACTTTTTAGTTGTATTTAATAATACTTGACATAAAAAGAAGCATAGGTTTTTTTTTTTTTACCCAAATTTAACAAATCTGCTAAAATACATAATTGAAAAAAAAAAAGTATCTGACATATATACAATTCTATCAACAGAATTTAAAACAGCCTATTCCACTATAAATAACTTACAACATTCTGACTTTAAACATTATTAAAAAGCCCCGCCAAAATGGTATATAAAACTGGATATGGTACTTTCGCTTTACCGCTTAAAAATGCGGAAGGGTTAAATTAAGAATCCTACATTCCTTATCGCGGTGTCAGGCCTCCTCGTTAGTATAGTGGACAGTATCTCCGCCTGTCACGCGGAAGACCGGGGTTCGATTCCCCGACGGGGAGAAATAATAGTTTTATTTCTTAGTCAAAATGATTTCAAGCTTTTACACACACAAGTGGCAAGTGGGGCAGTTAAAAGTACCAAAAGAAACTCAAATTATACATTTCTATCAAAAGTTTGGTTTACTGTACTTGTTATTAATTTAATTTTGCTAACAGAATCATAATTATTTTTATTTATATATTAAACTTTACAAACCATTCAAAACTATTAACACAACTATTAAATGATGATGATGAAAAACAACTTTTTTTTTCTCAAAATAGTAAAGAATGTATCTTAATTTATCTGCTTGGCTTAAAACACGTAAGCCACGTCATTTTTCAGTAAGTATGTGTAGTAACAAAACAATTTTGTGAACTTTTTGGTTAACCATTATGCGTTTGTAAAGCGCCTCTCTTCGATTTCCACAGCGAATGATTGACAGAGGAGACTTCCATTTAAATGACCCGCCACGGAAAAGGCGAAACAGTGCCATGAAGTCTACATGTGGTCAAAAATATATTGCATCCGTAATGTTAAGCACTAGCCTACCATAGAGAATAAATGGGAAAGTTAAGGGACTTTTTATTGCTTAGTCAATTTGATCTCAAGCTTTTACATACACATACACGAGTGGACCAGTTAAACGTTTCGACATATTTGTGATTATGTTTGTCATGATCATAAAAACAGTTATAAATATTGGTTGTTGTTTTTTGTTAACAAAAAAATTGTACTTTACTTACAAAGCTTAGATGATTTTTTTCTTTATGTATTTATTCTTCAACGTATTAGTGGACCTAGTCATGAAGGCAGCCAGCAAGTGTCCAGCCTACATGCTGTTTTAGATTATATTTATTTGCATACTTTATTATTTCATAGTTTAAATGATTTTACTATAAATCAAGTGCAATTACGGAAAATATTACAAGGTGTATTGCATATAATTACTATTTTTATAGCTTGTTGTATTTGCTTGTTGTATTTCATTTAGCAGACATTGTATCCATAGGTCATTAGTTCAATGTGTTTACAGTTTTTTGAAAATGTAAAGCCGTCTTTCTGCCATGCCAGGATATATAGACGTATATTATATGTTTACAAGTAAAGCTAAAGCCGCTTTAAGGCAATAATATGCGATAAGAAGACAACCTATGGTAAAGCGACCTGATTCCGTGAGCGATGACGAACCCGGAAGTAAACCCTCTTACCCACAATGCAATGGAGTACTGTACATTTCATTAAGTATTTTTTATTTTATTAACTTATACACTCTTGTTTGTTGTACAACTTAGTTGCATAATCGTTTAAACATTATAATACGTTGTGCTATAGCATAATATTTGGAATGTTTATGTCTGTCATATTGTCACCGTTCGTGTGAAACGTGTTTCTGTCAATCGGTTTCGTGCTGGTGTTCTAATCATCTTCAGTACACTCATGTTTCTCTTCAGATCGTATAAATCTTTCGCCTTTTACTAAAGATTTCCGTGGGGAGGAACACAATGAGTATAAACTAATTTTTTGATGCCCTGCTTTACTGCGGGGCTTCCTATGATGGGTGAAAATCAGAATGGATATGGAGTGCGCTATAAGTATGACATGATGTTTCATGTGAGTGTACGTTCGTTTCCTGCTTTTCATACGTACGTGCGTTGGTTATTCATAGTGTATATTATTATAATAGAAATATAATTTTAATGTTTAATCTTGAGCTCGTATGTTTTAAGTGCTCGAGCGGCGCGACGCGTTGTGTCTTCGCTGGTTTGGAAGAGCGACTGTACTGAAAAGTGTAAGTCCTGTTTCAAGGATGGCAGTTTCGTCTTGGGTGTAAAGTGGACACGATATTTTAGGATGTTGAAATTATCCCTCCGATTGTGAAACATAATGTGCTATTTTTGTCTCAACACATAATAGAGAAACAAGAAGTTATGCTGAGTTCATAAATGTATGTCCATCACTTGTCCAAAAGTGCTCGTCACTTTCAGTTTTGGTGTTTTCGTTCGTTTCTAAGAATTAGAATATTAAGATTTAGAAGAGAACTTTTCCTTTGTGTTCCACTCACTGATGGAAGAAGACAACGCCCTCTGTTGGTCTGTGTCCGTTCAACAGCGGTCATAAAATGTGATTATTATTACTATTTTAATGTTCAAGTTTAAAATAAAAAAAGAGTAGACCGGATGAGTCACTTTACCATAGAAAAGGTTCTAACTATCCAGTCTCACAACAAATAATCTGTTATATGTTAAATGTCACCATTCCCGCGAAGTGTGCTCCTCACACTCGGTTTGAATATAGTATTATGGCATGTCTGCATGTGTTCATAATGTGTTATTATTGTGTGCTTCATTGAATATTATGTCATATTTTTTAAAAATGCCATTTAAGCGAGTATTAACTTCTTTTTAATCATTAAAGGCTATAGTTATCAAGCAATTTGTCAAGACGAACTAATAAAGTAACAAAATATAAGAAAGTAATACAATAATCATTTTAAATATATAAAGTAGGCCTACCAGCAAAATAATAGAAAATGTAGGCTATTAATAACCGAGGACTGAGGTAAACATTCATAAATGAAAAAGACTGCATTAAAGTGTAAAATAAAACAGCCTAAATTCAAATCTTCATCAAAAATGAAGATAATATGCTACTGCATAATATTTTATTAAATAATAAAGCTAATAAATATATCCTTCAAGAGCAGTGTTGTATATCCGCGGTTTTTGACAGTACTGTTATCTTAAACATTTCACAACAGAACTTTAGAAGTTCTTTAAACTTTGAACTGGTCTGTGTCAGTTTAACTGGGATCATAGTGGTTTTTATTTATTTATCTAGAAATCACGTTTATAATAAATGTAAAAAAATAGCAGACCTGACGAGTCACTTTATTATCAGACAAGGTAAAGGCAACTATCCAGTCTGACAACAAATTAACTGTTAAATGTTGAACACTCGGTGTCCGTCACCGTTCTCGTGAAGTGTGCTCCTTTCAGTCGCTCACGTGCTGGTGCTCCTGTAATATTTAGTACACTCATGTTTCTCTTCAGATCGTATAAATCTTTCGCCTTTTACTAAAGATTTCCGTGGGGAGGAACACAATGAGTATAATCTAATTTTTTGATGCCCTGCTTTACTGCGGGGCTTCCTCCATCAGTTGAAAATAAGAGTATAAATAGTGAGGATATTTTACAATGATTGACTTCAGATTATCACAGTTTATCTGTGCAGCTTCTATCCCACACGTCATTCATGGAGCGTGTGCGTTCGTTTACAAAATGTTAGTGGCATGTATAATTGTTTAATCACTTCTTAATTCTGGGCCCTCATTGTTCTCCACTCGTATACAATATGGGATATTATATGGGCATATAAGTAGCATAATAAATATTGCTTTTGCTTATTTTATATACTAAGTTGATATAAATATTACATCAAAATTGCATTAAGGCGATTAATAGCTTCTTATGAAACATCTTAACAACAAGTCATCAAGAAATTATTCAACTAATGAAATAACAAAAGACAAGAAATTAATATTCTTTTTTATATATATAAAATTAGGCATATAGAATTTATTTCCAGTCAGTTCCCAGATAGTCTAAATCTCCCCAAAATGTCTTATAACTTTGTCTGGAAAGCATCTGCTGTGTAAACATCTGATACACGCCTTTAAGATGTTTGATTTAGAATATGTAAAACTGACTTTTTAAAGACATTTTCTAAATGAAGATATATTGCTTCTGCAGAATATTTTATTAAATAATAAAGCTAATAAATGTATCCTTCAAGAGCAATGAGTTGTATTTGAGTTTTTTCAACAGTATTGTTATCGTACTTGGGCAGGACTGTAATCCTTAGGGGCTTTCGTACCAGAGGAACCTTTTCATAGTTCCTAGAACTACTGGCAGAAGTCCCCAGATTTTGGCATGTTCGCAACGCAGGAACTAGGAACGATTTGCGTCATAACCACGCGACTCTCTGTCGCACAATAGAGGTATTACCGTAGAGACAGGAGGAGAAGCTCACAGGCAATCTTTTACTGTCTATGAGGCAATTGGGGGGAAATTGAGGCATAAAGTCAAGGGAGAAGCCCTTAGATAGAGAGTCCATAAAAGCAACGGGACAAAATATTTCAACAATGTTTTTGAGGAATTAGGTGATTCAGATTTGACATGCCACAGCTACTAGAAGATTTACAGCTGTCAGACTGTCGTCACGCTCAGTTTGAGCCTGCGCAGTCGCTCAGCCATCAGACAGGAAGTGCAGCAATCGGGCTTCAGTCTTCTCCGTTGAAATCAATGGGGTCGCTGTGTCCATTTCTTTTACTGTCTATGCTTTTGACACAAACCAACTAGTGCAAAAAAAAGATGAGGACTTTAATCGTTCTTGGAGCAGCCTCAACTCTGATTGGTTCTGTTATCGGAGCAGCCTCAACTCTGATTGGTTCTGTTATCGGAGCAGCCTCAACTCTGATTGGTTCTGTTATCGGAGCAGCCTCAACTCTGATTGGTTCTGTTATCGGAGCAGCCTCAACTCTGATTGGTTCTGTCGGAGCAGCCTCAACTCTGATTGGTTCTGTTCTCTGAGCAGCCTCAACTCTGATTGGTTCTGTTATCGGAGCAGCCTCAACTCTGATTGGTTCTGTTATCGGAGCAGCCTCAAATCTGATTGTTTCTGTTCACTAGCAGGGCCGGGACTTACGGATTTATGTAGAAATCACATTTAAAAAAAAAAAAAAAGTGAAGACCGGATGAGTCACTTTATTATCATATGAAAAGGTTCTAACTATCCAGTCTCACAACAAATAATCTACGTTAAATGTTGAACACTCGGTGTCCGTCACCATTCCCGTGAAGTGTGCTCCTTACACTCGGGTCCGTGCTGGTGCAGTGAGGAAACTAGTACACTCATGTTTCTCTTCAGATCGAATAAATCGTTCGCCTCTTATTAAAGATTACCGTGGGGAGGAACACAATGAGAATAAACAATTTTTTTGTTGCCTTGCCTAATTGGTAGGGCTCTCAAATCTGTTGAAATGATAGTGCGATGATCTTAAACAGTGTTCCATTATTGAATTTCATGCGCTATGCTATTCCATTTTGTATTCTAAATACTGTGACTAGAAATAATTGAACATTTCTAAAGAGAAAAAGTGTTAACTTCAGTCAGTCTTATTTCCACTGTAACTTATCAACCGCTATTTTCCCCAGGGGCGGGACTATTTTATTGGGTCCTTTCGTCTGTATGCAGCTGACTGAGCTGAAATAATTATGGGAGAATGATGGCAGAGACAGGAGATATTAGGAAAACTTCTTTAAATCGCATGGTTTTGTGTTTTTCGTTCAACTCTCATTGAAGCTAATGCTGTAGTATACTATATTAATCCATAAGAGTAGGGGGAATGTAAGAAAACTACCCGATTTAGTGGGTCCCCTGAGTGCTTGGGGCCCCTTTATTTGTCAATACTAATGACGGTCCTGATCAGGTCCTGTATTTAGTTTCAGGATGGCAGTTTCATCTTGGGTGTAAAGTGGACACGATCTTTAAGCTTTAACTAATCCCTCTGATTGAAAAAAAAAATTTTGCTCTTAATATTTCAACACACACAATGAAGAAACAAGAAGTTATGCTGTACTCATTAATGTCTGTCCGTCACTTGTCCAGAAGTGCTTCTCACTTTTCAGTTTGATGTTTTTTAGTACTCACTGATGGAAGAAGACAACGCCCTCTGTTGGTCTGTGTCAGTTCAACAAGGATCATAAAGTGTGATTATTATTTATTTTTAAATCTCACGTTTAAAATTAAAAAAGAGCAGATCGGATGAGTCACTTTATTATCATATGAAAAGGTTCTAACCATCCAGTCTCACAAGTCACAACAAATAATCTGTGTTAAATGTTGAACTCACAGTGTTCGTCACCATTCTCGTGAAGTGTGCTCCTCACACTCGGGTCCGTGCTGGTGCAGTGGTGAGACTAGCACACTCATGTTTCTCTTCAGATCGTATAAATCTTTCGCCTTTTACTAAAGATTTCCGTGGGGAGGAACACAATGAGTATAATCTAATTTTTTGATGCCCTGCTTTACTGCGGGGCTTCCTCCATCAGTTGAAAATAAGAGTATAATTAGCGAGGATATTTCACAATGATTGATTTCAGATTATCACAGTTTATCTGTGCAGCTTCTATCCCACACGTCATTCATGGAGCGTGTGCGTTCGTTTACGAAATGTTAGTGGTATGTATAATTGTTTAATCACTTCTTAATTCTGGGCCCTCATTATTCTCCACTCGTATACAATATGGGATATTATATGGGCATATAAGTAGCATAATAAATATTGCTTTAGCTTATTTTATATACTAAGTTGATATAAATATTACATCAAAATTGCATTAAGGCGATTAATAGCTTCTTATGAAACATCTTAACAACAAGTCATCAAGAAATTATTCAACTAATGAAATAACAAAAGACAAGAAGTTAATATTCTTTTTTATATATATAAAATTAGGCATATAGAATTTATTTCCAGTCAGTTCCCAGATAGTCTAAATCTCCCCAAAATGTCTTATAACTTTGTCTGGAAAGCATCTGCTGTGTAAACATCTGATACACGCCTTTAAGATGTTTGATTTAGAATATGTAAAACTGACTTTTTAAAGACATTTTCTAAATGAAGATATATTGCTTCTGCAGAATATTTTATTAAATAATAAAGCTAATAAATGTATCCTTCAAGAGCAATGAGTTGTATTTGAGTTTTTTTCAACAGTATTGTTATCGTACTTGGGCAGCACTGTAATCCTTAGGGGCTTTCGTACCAGAGGAACCTTTTCATAGTTCCTAGAACTACTGGCAGAAGTCCCCAGATTTTGGCATGTTCGCAACGCAGGAACTAGGAACGATTTTAGTTCTTTTTAAACTAATGAACACGGAGAACGCGAGAACTCTGTGGCTTTGGCTGGCGTTCTCTGCGTTGTCAAAATAAAGGTCCGCCGCGCTGTGAAAATAAAAGTCACAACAACAAGCGCGGCTTATGCCACTTTAGAGTTCTAGGGGATTCATTAGTTCTCCTGGTGGCTAGTTCCTAGAACTACCTGGTGCGAAAGCCCCTCTTGTGACCAAGGGGGTAATCCATCAGCCGGAAGTTGAAGCCTCGAGGGCGCCGCCATTGTAGCAGAACTTCACCTGCTGTTAGCATTCCATTGACTCCCATTCATTTTGGCGTCACTTTGACAGCGAATAACTTTACATCTGAGGCGTCCAAAGACTTCATTTGTCCATTATTTATTTCTAAAGAAACACGACAATGTATAAAAAGCTCCATTACTTTGTATCTTACGTTATGGCCCCGTAGAACCCGTTTTTGTAAAAAGTAGGCTAACGATTGCGTCATAACCACGCGACTCTCTGTCGCACAATAGAGATATTACCGTAGAGACAGGAGGAGAAGCTCACAGGCAATCTTTTACTGTCTATGAGGCAATTGGGGGGAAATTGAGGCATAAAGTCATGGGAGAAGCCCTTAGATAGAGAGTCCATAAAAGCAACGGGACAAAATATTTCAACAATGTTTTTGAGGAATTAGGTGATTCAGATTTGACATGCCACAGCTACTAGAAGATTTACAGCTGTCAGACTGTCGTCACGCTCAGTTTGAGCCTGCGCAGTCGCTCAGCCATCAGACAGGAAGTGCAGCAATCGGGCTTCAGTCTTCTCCGTTGAAATCAATGGGGTCGCTGTGTCCATTTCTTTTACTGTCTATGCTTTTGACACAAACCAACTAGTGCAAAAAAAAGATGAGGACTTTAATCGTTCTTGGAGCAGCCTCAACTCTGATTGGTTCTGTTATCGGAGCAGCCTCAACTCTGATTGGTTCTGTTATCGGAGCAGCCTCAACTCTGATTGGTTCTGTTATCGGAGCAGCCTCAACTCTGATTGGTTCTGTTCTCTGAGCAGCCTCAACTCTGATTGGTTCTGTTATCGGAGCAGCCTCAACTCTGATTGGTTCTGTTATCGGAGCAGCCTCAACTCTGACTGGTTCTGTTATCGGAGCAGCCTCAACTCTGATTGGTTCTGTTATCGGAGCAGCCTCAACTCTGACTGGTTCTGTTATCGGAGCAGCCTCAACTCTGATTGGTTCTGTTATCGGAGCAGCCTCAACTCTGATTCGTTCTGTTATCGGAGCAGCTGATTGGTTCTGTTATCGGAGCCTGTTATCGGAGGACTTACGGATTTATGTAGAAATCACATTTTAAAAAAAAAAAAAAGTGAAGACCGGATGAGTCACTTTATTATCATATGAAAAGGTTCTAACTATCCAGTCTCACAACAAATAATCTACGTTAAATGTTGAACACTCGGTGTCCGTCACCATTCCCGTGAAGTGTGCTCCTTACACTCGGGTCCGTGCTGGTGCAGTGAGGAAACTAGTACACTCATGTTTCTCTTCAGATCGAATAAATCTTTCGCCTTTTACTAAAGATTACCGTGGGGAGGAACACAATGAGTATAAACAATTTTTTCGTTGCCTTGCCTAATTGGTAGGGCTCTCAAATCTGTTGAAATGATAGTGCGATGATCTTAAACCGTGTTCCATTATTGAATTCATGCGCTATGCTATTCCATTTTGTATTCTAAATACTGTGTCTAGAAATAATTGAACATTTCTAAAGAGAAAAAGTGTAAACTTCAGTCAGTCTTATTTCCACTGTAACTTTTCAACCGTCATTTTCCCCAGGGGCGGGACTATTGTATTGGGTCCTTTCGTCTGTATGCAGCTGACTGAGCTGAAATAATTATGGGAGAATGATGGCAGAGACAGGAGATATTAGGAAAACTTCTTTAAATCGCATGGTTTTGTGTTTTTCGTTCAACTCTCATTGAAGCTAATGCTGTAGTATACTATATTAATCCATAAGAGTAGGGGGAATGTAAGAAAACTACCCGATTTAGTGGGTCCCCTGAGTGCTTGGGGCCCCTTTATTTGTCAATACTAATGACGGTCCTGATCAGGTCCTGTATTTAGTTTCAGGATGGCAGTTTCATCTTGGGTGTAAAGTGGACACGATCTTTAAGCTTTAACTAATCCCTCTGATTGAAAAAAAAAATTTTGCTCTTAATATTTCAACACACACAATGAAGAAACAAGAAGTTATGCTGTACTCATTAATGTCTGTCCGTCACTTGTCCAGAAGTGCTTCTCACTTTTCAGTTTGATGTTTTTTAGTACTCACTGATGGAAGAAGACAACGCCCTCTGTTGGTCTGTGTCAGTTCAACAAGGATCATAAAGTGTGATTATTATTTATTTTTAAATCTCACGTTTAAAATTAAAAAAGAGCAGATCGGATGAGTCACTTTATTATCATATGAAAAGGTTCTAACCATCCAGTCTCACAAGTCACAACAAATAATCTGTGTTAAATGTTGAACTCACAGTGTTCGTCACCATTCTCGTGAAGTGTGCTCCTCACACTCGGGTCCGTGCTGGTGCAGTGGGGAGACTAGTACACTCATGTTTCTCTTCAGATCGTATAAATTTTTCGCCTTTTACTAAAGATTTCTGTGGGGAGGAACACAATGAGTATAATGTAATTTTTTGATGCCCTGCTTTACTGCGGGTCTTCCTCCATCAGTTGCAAATGAGAGTATAATTAGTGAGGATATTTTACAGCGATTGACTTCAGACTATCAAAGTTTATCCGTGCAGCTTCTATACCACACGTTATTCATGGAGCGTGTGCGTTCGTTTATGAAATGTTAGTGGTATGTATTATTGTTTAATCACTTCTTAATTCTGGGCCCTCATTGTTCTCCACTCGTATACAATATGGGATATTATATGGGCATATAAGTAGCATAATAAATATTGCTTTTGCTTATTTTATATACTAAGTTGATATAAATATTACATCAAAATTGCATTAAGGCGATTAATAGCTTCTTATGAAACATCTTAACAACAAGTCATCAAGAAATTATTCAACTAATGAAATAACAAAAGACAAGAAATTAATATTCTTTTTTATATATATAAAATTAGGCATATAGAATTTATTTCCAGTCAGTTCCCAGATAGTCTAAATCTCCCCAAAATGTCTTATAACTTTGTCTGGAAAGCATCTGCTGTGTAAACATCTGACACACGCCTTTAAGAAGTTTGATTTAGAATATGTAAAACTGACTTTTTAAAGACATTTTCTAAATGAAGATATATTGCTTCTGCGGAATATTTTATTAAATAATAAAGCTAATAAATGTATCCTTCAAGAGCAATGAGTTGTATTTGAGTTTTTTCAACAGTATTGTTATCGTACTTGGGCAGGACTGTAATCCTTAGGGGCTTTCGTACCAGAGGAACCTTTTCATAGTTCCTAGAATTACTGGCAGAAGTCCCCAGATTTTGGCATGTTCGCAACGCAGGAACTAGGAACGATTTTAGTTCTTTTTAAACTAATGAACACGGAGAACGCGAGAACTGTGTGGCTTTGGCTGGCGTTCTCTGCGTTGTCAAAATAAAGGTCCGCCGTGCTGTGAAAATAAAAGTCACAACAACAAGCGCGGCTTATGCCACTTTAGAGTTCTAGGGGATCCATTAGTTCTCCTGGTGGCTAGTTCCTAGAACTACCTGGTGCGAAAGCCCCTCTTGTGACCAAGGGGGTAATCCATCAGCCGGAAGTTGAAGCCTGGAGGGCGCCGCCATTGTAGCAGAACTTCACCTGCTGTTAGCATTCCATTGACTCCCATTCATTTTGGCGTCACTTTGACAGTGAATAACTTTACATCTGAGGCGTCCAAAGACTTCATTTGTCCATTATTTATTTCTAAAGAAACACGACAATGTATAAAAAGCTCCATTACTTTGTATCTTACGTTATGGCCCCGTAGAAGCCGTTTTTGTAAAAAGTAGGCTAACGATTGCGTCATAACCACGCGACTCTCTGTCGCACAATAGAGATATTACCGTAGAGACAGGAGGAGAAGCTCACAGGCAATCTTTTACTGTCTATGAGGCAATTGGGGGGAAATTGAGGCATAAAGTCAAGGGAGAAGCCCTTAGATAGAGAGTCCATAAAAGCAACGGGACAAAATATTTCAACAATGTTTTTGAGGAATTAGGTGATTCAGATTTGACATGCCACAGCTACTAGAAGATTTACAGCTGTCAGACTGTCGTCACGCTCAGTTTGAGCCTGCGCAGTCGCTCAGCCATCAGACAGGAAGTGCAGCAATCGGGCTTCAGTCTTCTCCGTTGAAATCAATGGGGTCGCTGTGTCCATTTCTTTTACTGTCTATGCTTGTGACACAAACCAACTAGTGCAAAAAAAAGATGAGGACTTTAATCGTTCTTGGAGCAGCCTCAACTCTGATTGGTTCTGTTATCGGAGCAGCCTCAACTCTGATTGGTTCTGTTATCGGAGCAGCCTCAACTCTGATTGGTTCTGTTATCGGAGCAGCCTCAACTCTGATTGGTTCTGTTATCGGAGCAGCCTCAACTCTGATTGGTTCTGTTATCGGAGCAGCCTCAACTCTGATTGTTTCTGTTCACTAGCAGGGCCGGGACTTACGGATTTATGTAGGAATCACATTTAAAAAAAAAAAAAAGTGAAGACCGGATGAGTCACTTTATTATCATATGAAAAGGTTCTAACTATCCAGTCTCACAACAAATAATCTACTTTAAATGTTGAACACTCGGTGTTCGTCACCATTCCCGTGAAGTGTGCTCCTTACACTCGGGTCCGTGCTGGTGCAGTGAGCAAACTAGTACACTCATGTTTCTCTTCAGATCGTATAAATCTTTCGCCTTTTACTAAAGATTTCCGCGGGGAGGAACACAATGAGTATAAACTAATTTTTGTTGCCTTGCCTAATTGGTAGGGCTCTCAAAGCTGTTGAAATGATAGTGTGATGATCTCAAACTTTGTTCCATTATTGAATTCATGCGGTATGCTATTACATTTTTGTATTCTAAATACTGTGTCTAGAAATAATTGAACATTATTAAAGAGAAAATGTGTAAACTTCAGTCAGTCTTATTTCCACTGTAACTTTTCAACCGTCATTTTCCCCAGGGGCGGGACTATTTTATTGGGTCCTTTCGTCTGTATGCAGCTGACTGAGTTGAAATAATTATGGGAGAATGATGGCAGAGACAGGAGATATTTGGAAAACTTCTTTAACTAAATCGCATGGTTTTTGTGTTTTTCGTTCAACTCTCATAGAAGCTAATGCTGTGGTATACTATATTAATCTATAAGAGTAGGGGAATGTAAGAAAACTACCCGATTTAGTGGGTCCCCTGAGTGCTTGGGGCCCCTTTATTTGTCAATACTAATGACGGTCCTGATCAGGTCCTGTATTTAGTTTCAGGATGGCAGTTTCATCTTGGGTGTAAAGTGGACACGATCTTTAAGCTTTAACTAATCCCTCTGATTGAAAAAAATTTTTTTGCTCTTAATATTTCAACACACACAATGAAGAAACAAGAAGTTATGCTGTACTCATAAATGTCTGTCCGTCACTTGTCCAGAAGTGCTTCTCACTTTTCAGTTTGATGTTTTTTAGTACTCACTGATGGAAGAAGACAACGCCCTCTGTTGGTCTGTGTCAGTTCAACAAGGATCATAAAGTGTGATTATTATTTATTTTTAAATCTCACGTTTAAAATTAAAAAAGAGCAGATCGGATGAGTCACTTTATTATCATATGAAAAGGTTCTAACCATCCAGTCTCACAAGTCACAACAAATAATCTGTGTTAAATGTTGAACTCACAGTGTTCGTCACCATTCTCGTGAAGTGTGCTCCTCACACTGGGGTCCGTGCTGGTGCAGTGAGGAAACTAGTACACTCATGTTTCTCTTCAGATCGTATAAATCTTTCGCCTTTTACTAAAGATTTCCGTGGGGAGGAACACAATGAGTATAATGTAATTTTTTGATGTCCTGCTTTGCTGCGGGGCTTCCTCCATCAGTTGAAAATGAGAGTATAATTAGTGAGGATATTTTGCAATGATTGACTTCAGATTATCACAGTTTATCCGTGCAGCTTCTATACCACACGTCATCCATGGAGCGTGTGCGTTCGTTTACGAAATGCTAGTGGTATGTATAATTGTTTAATCACTTCTTAATTCTGGGCCCTCATTGTTCTCCACTCGTATACAATATGGGATATTATATGGGCATATAAGTAGCATAATAAATATTGCTTTAGCTTATTTTATATACTAAGTTGATATAAATATTACATCAAAATTGCATTAAGGCGATTAATAGCTTCTTATGAAACATCTTAACAACAAGTCATCAAGAAATTATTCAACTAATGAAATAACAAAAGACAAGAAATTAATATTCTTTTTTATATATATAAAATTAGGCATATAGAATTTATTTCCAGTCAGTTCCCAGATAGTCTAAATCTCCCCAAAATGTCTTATAACTTTGTCTGGAAAGCATCTGCTGTGTAAACATCTGATACACGCCTTTAAGATGTTTGATTTAGAATATGTAAAACTGACTTTTTAAAGACATTTTCTAAATGAAGATATATTGCTTCTGCAGAATATTTTATTAAATATTAAAGCTAATAAATGTATCCTTCAAGAGCAATGAGTTGTATTTGAGTTTTTTCAACAGTATTGTTATCGTACTTGGGCAGGACTGTAATCCTTAGGGGCTTTCGTACCAGAGGAACCTTTTCATAGTTCCTAGAACTACTGGCAGAAGTCCCCAGATTTTGGCATGTTCGCAACGCAGGAACTAGGAACGATTTTAGTTCTTTTTAAACTAATGAACACGGAGAACGCGAGAACTGTGTGGCTTTGGCTGGCGTTCTCTGCGTTGTCAAAATAAAGGTCCGCCGCGCTGTGAAAATAAGTCACAACAACAAGCGCGGCTTATGCCACTTTAGAGTTCTAGGGGATTCATTAGTTCTCCTGGTGGCTAGTTCCTAGAACTACCTGGTGCGAAAGCCCCTCTTGTGACCAAGGGGGTAATCCATCAGCCGGAAGTTGAAGCCTCGAGGGCGCCGCCATTGTAGCAGAACTTCACCTGCTGTTAGCATTCCATTGACTCCCATTCATTTTGGCGTCACTTTGACAGCGAATAACTTTACATCTGAGGCGTCCAAAGACTTCATTTGTCCATTATTTATTTCTAAAGAAACACGACAATGTATAAAAAGCTCCATTACTTTGTATCTTACGTTATGGCCCCGTAGAAGCCGTTTTTGTAAAAAGTAGGCTAACGATTGCGTCATAACCACGCGACTCTCTGTCGCACAATAGAGATATTACCGTAGAGACAGGAGGAGAAGCTCACAGGCAATCTTTTACTGTCTAAGAGGCAATTGGGGGGAAATTGAGGCATAAAGTCAAGGGAGAAGCCCTTAGATAGAGAGTCCATAAAAGCAACGGGACAAAATATTTCAACAATGTTTTTGAGGAATTAGGTGATTCAGATTTGACATGCCACAGCTACTAGAAGATATACAGCTGTCAGACTGTCGTCACGCTCAGTTTGAGCCTGCGCAGTCGCTCAGCCATCAGACAGGAAGTGCAGCAATCGGGCTTCAGTCTTCTCCGTTGAAATCAATGGGGTCGCTGTGTCCATTTCTTTTACTGTCTATGCTTGTGACACAAACCAACTAGTGCAAAAAAAAGATGAGGACTTTAATCGTTCTTGGAGCAGCCTCAACTCTGATTGGTTCTGTTATCGGAGCAGCCTCAACTCTGATTGGTTCTGTTCTCTGAGCAGCCTCAACTCTGATTGGTTCTGTTATCGGAGCAGCCTCAACTCTGATTGGTTCTGTTATCGGAGCAGCCTCAACTCTGATTGTTTCTGTTCACTAGCAGGGCCGGGACTTACGGATTTATGTAGGAATCACATTTAAAAAAAAAAAAAAGTGAAGACCGGATGAGTCACTTTATTATCATATGAAAAGGTTCTAACTATCCAGTCTCACAACAAATAATCTACTTTAAATGTTGAACACTCGGTGTTCGTCACCATTCCCGTGAAGTGTGCTCCTTACACTCGGGTCCGTGCTGGTGCAGTGAGCAAACTAGTACACTCATGTTTCTCTTCAGATCGTATAAATCTTTCGCCTTTTACTAAAGATTTCCGTGGGGAGGAACACAATGAGTATAAACTAATTTTTGCTGCCTTGCCTAATTGGTAGGGCTCTCAAAGCTGTTGAAATGATAGTGTGATAATCTTAAACTGTGTTCTATTATTGAATTCATGCGCTATGCTATTCCATTTTGTATTCTACTTACAGTGACTAGAAACAATTGAACATTTCTAAAGAGAAAAAGTGTAAACTTCAGTCAGTCTTATTTCCACTGTAACTTTTCAACCGTCATTTTCCCCAGGGGCGGGACTATTTTATTGGGTCCTTTCGTCTGTATGCAGCTGACTGAGCTGAAATAATTATGGGAGAATGATGGCAGAGACAGGAGATATTTGGAAAACTTCTTTAACTAAATCGCATGGTTTTTGTGTTTTTCGTTCAACTCTCATAGAAGCTAATGCTGTAGTATACTATATTAATCCATAAGAGTAGGGGGAATGTAAGAAAACTACCCGATTTAGTGGGTCCCCTGAGTGCTTGGGGCCCCTTTATTTGTCAATACTAATGACGGTCCTGATCAGGTCCTGTATTTAGTTTCAGGATGGCAGTTTCATCTTGGGTGTAAAGTGGACACGATCTTTAAGCTTTAACTAATCCCTCTGATTGAAAAAAACATTTTTTGCTCTTTTTATTTCAACACACACAATGAAGAAACAAGAAGTTATGCTGTACTCATAAATGTCTGTCCGTCACTTGTCCAGAAGTGCTTCTCACTTTTCAGTTTGATGTTTTTTAGTACTCACTGATGGAAGAAGACAACGCCCTCTGTTGGTCTGTGTCAGTTCAACAAGGATCATAAAGTGTGATTATTATTTATTTTTAAATCTCACGTTTAAAATTAAAAAAGAGCAGATCGGATGAGTCACTTTATTATCATATGAAAAGGTTCTAACCATCCAGTCTCACAAGTCACAACAAATAATCTGTGTTAAATGTTGAACTCACAGTGTTCGTCACCATTCTCGTGAAGTGTGCTCCTCACACTCGGGTCCGTGCTGGTGCAGTGAGGAAACTAGTACACTCATGTTTCTCTTCAGATCGTATAAATCTTTCGCCTTTTACTAAAGATTTCCGTGGGGAGGAAGACAATGAGTATAACCTAATTTTTTGATGCCCTGCTTATCAGCGGGGCCTCCCTTCAGTGTTTAATATCAGATCATCTGGACATTTGAACACATTAATAAGTTATGGGTGTTATAAAGGTGCATAAATCGTGTGCTTTCGTTCACGTTGTGTTAATGTGTTTATTTAATCTTTTGCTATTGAATTCAAGGGGGAATTCCACGGGATAATATATTGACATAAAAATAGCTTAATATATTATGTTGTTGCTTATTTTATATAATTGTATATACAAAGTTGATATAAATATTACAGTTCATAAGTTTTTAATCGCTGCAATTTTGAAGTCATCAGAAATTATTCCTGTCTATTTTTCCTGCATCCAAGAAATTATTCAAGACGAACTGATGAAATTACAACAGACAAGGAATTAATAAACTAATTAAATAAGTGTGTGTGTGTGTGTATATATATATGTATGTAGGCCTATACAATTTATTTCCAGTCAGTTCTCAGATAGGCTACATCTCCAAATGTCTAATAACTTTGTCTGGAAAAGCATCTGCTGTGTAAACATCTGATAGGCTGTAAAAAGTCAGTTTCACATCAATTCTAAATCACACATCTTAAAGACATGTATTATCAAAATACAATTTCTTAATGAAGATAATATGTCACTGCATAATATTTTATTAAATAATATGGCTCATAAATATCCTTCAAGAGCAGTGAGTTGTAGCCTATTCGCGTTTTATCGACAGTTTTGTTATCGTACTTGGGCAGGACTGTAATCCTGCCATTTTCTGCGTGTTATAGGCTACACACCAACAAACTAACGTTACCTAAGCCTAGTGCAAATAGGTTACGGGGACTTCGTGCGCGAATCGTTCGGGCACATCGACATCCCTACACTGGCTACGCTAAACCTGTCTAGATAAAGAACATTTTGAAAGACTGGTTAAGTCGTTTTCCTGGCCGCCTCCTCCTTCTTCTCCGACATTTTCAGTCAGTCTCATTTCCACTGTAACCTTTCAACTGTTCTTGGAGCAGGCTCAACACTGATGGTTTCTGTTCTCTTTGTGTTTTCGCTAGCTAAGAAGAATTGGAACGTTAGAAGAGAACTTTTCCTTTGTGTTCCACTCACTGATGGAAGAAGACAACGCCCTCTGTTGGTCTGTGTCCGTTCAACAAGGATCAAAGTGTGATTTTTTTTTTATATATATATTTATTTATTTTATTATTATTTAATCTTCACGTTTAAAATAAAAAGAGCACTTTATTATCATATAGTAAAGTAACTATCAAGTTTGACAACAATTAGGCCTAATACACATTCAATGTTGAACACGTGTCCGTCACCATTCTCGTGAAGTGTGTTCCTTACACACAGATACGTGCTGGTGCAGTGAGTAAGATTAATTTCTATTAATTGTGTCTGTTTAGATCTTATAATCTTTCGCCTATTAAAAATAAACTTTGTGCAGGGTAATGAATCGAGTATATATTATTTTTGTTGACGTTCTGTTCAACGTTGGGACTTCTGTGTAGTATTTAATATCAGGTTATTTGGTGATCTATACGTAAGCATTAGGTCATTCAAACTTAGGATAAGATTAAATAGGTTTCACGTATGGATCGATTATTGGTATGGTTGAAATAATCTGGGGGAGTTCTGGGCCCTCACCGCTTTCCACTCATATCAAATAGGCTACGGTAGAAGATATGGGCATATGCTTTTGCTTATTTTATATAATTTTATATACAAAGTTGACATAAAAATTACATCAAAATGGCATTAAGCGACTAATAACTTCTTATGTAACATTGCTTATTTAGGCTAAAGTCATTAAGAAATTATTCAAGACAAACTAATAAAATAACAAAAGACAAGAAATTAATCAACTAATAAGACATAAAAAAATAATAATATAGAAAGTACACCAAACAGCAATATAATAGTCTATCAAATGTAGGCTATTTCCAGTCAGTGTGTTACATCCCAATTCCCAAGGGACTTATCATACGTGATGTGTGTTTTATTGCTGTTGTAGTGCTTGTCTCTGGCTGCGTTTACACTTGGCATTAACATGCGATCACCATGATCCGATCATTAGGACACGATACGTTTACATTTTTTCTTAAGTCGTCTTTGTGTCTGGATAATCGATTGGATTTCTGTTCTTGCATAATATTTAAATTTGGTATGTAGCACGACACCAGATTAAGAGTAGCCTAAAGATGATACAAATTAAGCAATGTCCTAGTTACTTTCACTCACTTTACTTTCCTATGAAATCTCCAGTCTTAGATCAAATTACATTTGAAGGAATATTTCCAGAGTTGATCATACACAAATAATTGGGTTGATCATGTTAAGCAAGTCACATCATCGATCATCGGGGTTTAAGGTTATAGCGTGCAATGACAATATTAACATAAATGGGAGATTAATAAACGCTAAAAAACAATCAAATCATTCAACATTTAAAACATAAACAAATAAAAAGTGTATTCCCATTATTCCTCTGGCAAAGCAGTGCACGCTCTTCATCTCATGACTGATCACAGCTGTGATTGTCTACAGGCGATATCCTCGTTCAGATAATGTTGCACAATTAAAATGAAAAAAAAATGACACACTACAGTATCATGTAAGTCTAAATAAACTGTTTTAAATAGGCCTATTGACGTTTTTGTAAGGTTAAAATTAGTTTAATTTCTTGTCTAAACTGCGTATGTGCATTATTTTCTGACAGCCACGTGGGGAGACTGGGCGGGGATTTATATGACGTCCACCTCTGAATGCAGACACGATGCTGGATTGCGTTTACATTACGCCCGTTTCACACATAGGCTACTCCGTTTGCAGTCAGTATGCGGTTTGTATTTGTTTCCGTACCCATGTTAACAGTTTAGAGCTTCACACTACACGCGGATGCGGTCCGGCGATCCGTTCCAGGTGCGGTGCGTATCGCTTACGCACTCAGTCTATTTCTGCTGTGCTGCACCCAATAATAACCAACTGCAGAACCGCAGAACCATTACGTCATAACAGTCTGAGGACCACAGCGCCAGCACGACAGACTGAGGGCGGAAGTGGGCGGGTAGCAGTCCGATGCCGGAAGTGTACGGTGTTCATGTTTAGACATGTGTTTACACTAGACAGTAAAATGTTTTTAGACAATAAAAGATAGACAGTAAAAGGTTTAATTATGGCGGAGCACAATGTAGAACAAGGAAAAGAAGAAGAGAAAGAGGTAAAAAGAAGTTATAAAGTTGATATGGATCATGCATCATACTTAACATAATAACGTTACGCTTATACAAAACGGCTCTGTACTGAAATGTTTTTTTGAAAGGAAGTATTTTGAAACGAAGTATTTTGTAAGTTAATATTTAACAATATCAGCAGAAGGAAAGGAAAGGACGAAGGAAAAGATGCTCTGGAACTGGCCAAAGAGCCTTTCATGTTTCGGTTCCAGTTTCAACAGGACATGGAAGTTTTTCTTTTCAAATGTCACGACGAAAGGCACCTCAGAATAAACTCCATGTGTATGGAGTTTTAATTTGTTATTTATTTTTCTCTTGAGAACTATTGTTGTCAAATTTGTGCCTGTATAACTTTTATAAGATTTATTTTCTTTGGTTTAATTTTGTTTTATAAACTTATTTATATAGTTTAATTTTGTAATTTAATTTAATTAGAAAACAGCTAGTGTGTGATTTATTTTTATATTTCAGAGGAAAAAACTCATTTTATTTAAATGAATATTTTTTGTGTTTTCAGTCCATCATATTATTGTGTATGGTGGTCTTTGTTGGTTGAGTATTTAAAAGCATTTTCAATTGAATAAAATGTTCAAACTCTCAAGCTTTGTTTTCATTGTATTATTTATTTTTCATTTTATGCTTTGTTTAATGTATAATATTGTTTATCAATCTTAAATATACATTTTCAATTAAATCGTTTAAAACAAAGTTTTTATAATAACGTTGTTTTAAACTTTAAAACTTTCCAAAACACGGAAGTAGCTTAATGCCTTGCCGCGCCCACTTCCGCCCTCAGACTGTCGGGCTGGCGCTGTCGTCCTCAGACTGTTATGACGTAATGGTTCTGCGGTTCTGCAGCCAGACCTATCTCGCTGCACGCGCTGAATTAAAGTGACAGCGCATAGTTCGTGATCAAAATGAATTTCATAATTTCATCATAAATGCATTTCATTCAATAAAATGTAGTAATCTCACCATATAAATGCATTTAATTAAATACTACTATTTTTCACAGTCATCTTTTTACTTTAAGACCGGGGTAAAACAAGGAAAACCAGCAGTTACTTCAACAAGGCGACATTATGAACGACACTCTCATTCGTGGAGGTGGAAAAGAAAGTTATTTGTGATGCAAGATTTATTGTATAAAGATTTAAATTATGCAAAAGAAAATGTATGAGTCTGCTGTTTTTGTCAATTTTCAGTTTTAATTTAAAATGTTTGCGATTTTAATATAAGTAGGGTATACATGGTTCAATATGTTTCCGCTTGAGCAACTTAATATAGAAGTAATGCATTGAATAATACGTTGTTTGCATTGCGTTCAAACGTGAATACATCTATTAAAGAGTGTATTTGTATAAAGAGAGTGACAAAACGTTTTTTAAATACAAGTTGCTGATAACTTTTGGATTTGAAATACAAATAGTGAGTAAATGTGTTTGTGGTAGAGCCGCGGATCAGTTGCGCACCGCAAACGTGCAACATATGCATACGCAGCATTTGTGAAAGCACTGCGCTTCCTGCTCCTGTACCGCATACGCACTGCACACGGAGTATGAAACGGGCGTGAGATCCGATCACAATTCGTCCTCGACTACCTCTGGACCTGGACACGCTGATCGGATAACATTCCGATCAGAAACTCGTTTACACTTGTCTGTTCAATGTGTATGAGGACAACATCCATTTACAGGTCGCATATAAAGCCAAGTGTGAACGCAGGCCTCTGTTTTTTTTCTCGTTGCTCCTCCCACTATCCACTTAACAGGTTTGGGAGTGCCACCTGATTTGTGTTCCAGCTCGTTAAGGTGTGAGTGGAGCAGTGTATAAAACCCCGAGTTCCGACCCAAAGCGAGCTCTCAGAGACTGTCATCTTCTGGTCCCAGTGTTGGTTTCATTGTTATTGTGGTGTTAGTTACAATGGTTTAAGTGAACGTTAAAAGGAATGCTGTGTGCTAACTTCTATGTGACTTTGTGGTAACCTTGTGTTTATAGTTAACATCATCTAACTGGAGTGTTTTTCTTTTAAGTTAATATACTACTTTGTTGTTTCTTTATTGGGATAATTGGGAGGGGAATGCCATATTTGGCAAATGGTTTTCTTCTGTTATATAGAGAGGAAGTAAGGGAAGTGTTTGTGTTTTGATTTATTTTACTTTTGAAGCTAGGTAAGTTATTTCTAAAAACCTTTAGTGGGAATTTATCTGGCTTGTTTTGGCCGTTTCCCCTCCCGAAGTCCTATCTTTATATCCCACTGATTATGTAAAAATAAAACATGTGAAATCTTTTTACTTTACGAACTGGTGTGCTTGTAATTTGTGCTTGTCCTGGGACCTGGAGACGGGAGTCCCACTCATGCTTTCTCCCCGCAACTCTTGTTAGCCTACCCTCCTTTCCTGCCCCGACACTCCGACAGCTGAGGTAAACTAAAACGGCCTACATTTCTCATTGTCTTCATTTTTGATGAAGATAATATGCTACTGCATAATATTTTATTGTACAATAAAGCTAATAAATGTATCCTTCAAGAGCAGTGAGTTATATTTACAATAGAACGTTTGAAGACGTTTTCTTTTGGTCTGTGTCAGTTTAACAGGGTTTTAGTTTAACACAATAA
Source organism: Meda fulgida (assembly GCA_030578275.1). Classification (NCBI taxonomy): domain Eukaryota; kingdom Metazoa; phylum Chordata; class Actinopteri; order Cypriniformes; family Leuciscidae; genus Meda; species Meda fulgida. Next base: position 4,294,675 of record CM060635.1, read on the forward strand.
GTTGTGTGGTTTATTTATCTAGAAATCACGTTTAAAATAAAAAAGACCAGACAAGATGAGTCACTTTATAATCTTATAATAGGTATTAACTATCGAGTCTCACAACAAATCAGATTCTCTACGTTAAATGTTGAACACTCGGTGTCCGTCACCGTTCTCGTGAAGTGTGTTGCTTTCATTCGGTCACGTGCTGGTGCTCATGTAATCTTCAATACACTCATGTTTCTCTTCAGATCGTATAAATCTTTCGCCTTTTACTAAAGATTTCCGTGGGGAGGACTGCAATGAGTATAAGCTAATTTTTTAATGCCCTGCTTTGTTGCGGGGCTTCCTCACCATGTACAAAAATAGATTGTAATGTTCTCAAAATGCGTTTCGATCAGTAAATAGAGCAGTGTTTATCATGCACCCATTGTCGCAGCATTAATTACGTAGTGGAGAGGGCAGGGCTAACAGACTTTCATGTTCATTGACAAAATAACCGTATAAAGTTCATATACACGTGTGAGTGCAAAGTGCGTCATTTAGGACACAGCTTTAATGTTCTTAAAGCTGTAATATTTTGCTATGCTGCACTGTTTTCAATGTAAATTTAGAAAACTAATGTAATTAAAGGGATCTTGTTTAAAAAAAAATCATAATTCACCCTCATGTTGTTTTAAACCTGTATGAGTTTCTTTCTTCTGTTGAACACAAAATAGAATATTTTAAACAATGTTGGGAACCAAACAGTTGCTGGTCCCCATTGACTTCCATAGTAGGAAAAACAATTTTTTTTTTTTTGTTCAACAGAAGAAAGAAACTCATACAGGTTTAAAACAACATGAGTAAACGATGACAGATTTTTCATTTTTGGGCGAACTATCCCTTTAAAGTGTCAACCGAATGTATTAAAAATGTTTTGTCTGGTCTTAAATATCTTAGTTTTTTGTTAATTATACAACTTTTGTTACTTTGTTTTTGCCATAGCCCTGCTGCTGACATGGTGCTAAAACCAATAATAAATGGCTATAAATACATATTTATTCAAGATTAGAGAATAAAAGACAGGATGTGTATAATATATAGAAAGCATGGCCAGTATTTTTATATGAATATTTTTTAAAATATATTTTATATTACATATTTAACAAAAACTTTAAAAGTCTTTGCTTTTCAAATGTTTGAATTTGTGCATTTTGTTTCTTGAAGGCAGACTGGATGGGACTTGTGGTGATTGACCCTTTACCCATAAGCGTCGCACTTAGTACTACTAGTAACAAGAGTGATCTTTGTCCTGCAGCCTCCACCTTCCAGATAACTAGCACAGAGAAGGTAACAAAATAAAGCAGCTAAGGCTTTTAAATACTGTCGCTTGATTAACAATATTATATTGAATTGATTGTGTCTGAATAGAACAATGTGAACAAATCTTAATAATGCAACAGTGGGATTATTGATTTGAATAATTGTCTTTCACTTTTACGCTGTTGTGGGTGCGCAGAAAATTGACCTGTTCCTGCATGTGTGCTTATTTTACAGAACTGTGCATTTTTGGCAACTATTAGAATGACTTGAATTTAACTTAATTGCTACTACTTTTGACCTAGACTAGTAGCACTGTCATGTTATGAATTTCATCGTAAAGTCCACTTTGACGTTACTGTACTATCACAGACAGAGATGACTAAGCACATTATTGATTTTTATGTCACAGACCAGCTATTTGTCTGTCTGTAATCAGACTCAATTGGGACTATTTCTGGATTCACATATTTTCTATATTTTTCTGCGTTGTACACTTGTATGGTGTTAAACACAGCATCATTTAGATCCGGTGATATTTCTGTTTTCTCAGTCTTGAAGATGGTGGTTTTGTCTAAAGAGTACGGCTATGTGGTGCTTACCGGAGCGGCATCATTTTTCCTGATGGGTCATCTGTCTTATGCCGTGGGGAAGGCTCGGGTTAAATACAATGTCCCGGTAACATAACAGACCGTGATTGTTATGGAAGCTTGTTTCTACAAAAAATAAAAAATGCATATATAAAAGCTAACTACAACTTTTTACCTCACATTTCTGACTTTTCCTCGCAATTGCAAGTTTATAGGAGAAAAAAAAAATCTGAATTGTGATATAGCCTATACACTGATGAGCCAAAACATTAGGAACAGGTTCAGTCCACAGCGGCTCCACCTCAAACTACAGGACTTGAAGAATCTGCTGACGTCTCGGTGCCAGAGACCACAGGACACCCTCAGGCTCTTGTAGAGGCCATGTCTGGGTGGGACGGGGCTTTTTAGCAGCACATGGAGGACAAGCAGCATATTTGGCAGGTGGTCATAATGTTTTGGCTCATCGGTGTAAATTCGCAATGTCAGAATTCTGACTTTATGTCTTGCAATTCTGAGTTTGTATCTAACTTTATTGTTAGATATATTGTTAGATATAAATTTGTATCTTTATGATGGTAAAAGGTTCCTTAGATTATCCTTATTCCTTATTATTCCTTAGATATGTTTTTAACATTAAGAAGAAAAATGCACTTTTAAGAACTATTCACTGAAGGTTCTCCTATGCATCACTGCCCCCCTTTTGGAAACTTACCCACTAAACAACATGATGTCCAAAAGACGTCTTTTCAACGTCTTTGTCACAAAAGTCGGACGTTGAAAAGACGTCCACTGAGGAGCCAGAATGAAAGTTTTTATGACGTCTTTTTTTGACGTGTTCTGGACGTCCGATATAGACGTTCATGGACCCTCTTCGTACAAGGTTAAAAACTAGTTCAAATGTGGCCATTGTGGACATATTTTCAACATCATTTATGGTCTCATTTAGACAATTTATACTGTTTCTGGACCAAATAATCACTCAGGATGCATTAAATTAAAACTCATTTTTATATCAATGTAATTTCCTTACATTGTTTTGATGAGGTTTAGACGTTGATACGTTTCATTTTAAGTCACCATTGTGGTGATCAGTGTTTGCTTTAGTTGGTGTCTTGGTCCCACTTTGTCTTACTTTAGTTTTCATTTGGCTGTTGTAACTGTGTTCCGGTAAAACACCATAGTCGTGGCAGAGAAAGCTAAGGAAAAGTATGAATCGGCTGTCATCAGCTCCATGTTGATTACGACAAAATCACAAAGTGTGTATTTTATTTTGTGTTTAGACTTCTGTCTTTATGTCTGGCATGAATAACTGCTAATCTTGTGGAATTGTATTATGTGAACCAGTACCATTAAAATATCACTTATTTGAAGGTGGATAAAAAAGCATGTTTGCACAATGTTTTGAGCAAATCTATAATGTAGTCACACACAGACATCAAGATTTTGCATATGATTCACAACAACAGTGACAACCAAAACAAAAAAAAGCTTGGGAATCAAGGATGTTTTGTACTTTGAAAGCTACCCATCATGCATTGCAGCATGAAGCTTTTTTTTTATTGTCACCATTGTTGTGAATCATACACAAAATCTTCATGTGTGTGTGTGACTATAAGACACATTTTCCAATAACATTGTTCAATCAAGTGTAGGTGTTGATAAGTGATCATATTAATGGTACTGGTCCACATAATACAGTTCCACAAGATTAGTAGTTATTAATGCCAGATATAAAGACAAAAGTCTAAACTCAACATGATATGCTCATTTTGTGATTTTGTCATCATCAACATGGAGCAGATGACAGCCAATTGTACTTTTCCATAAATGATGTTGAAAATATGTCCACAATGGCCACATTTGAACTAGTTTTTAACCTTGTACGAAGAGGGTCCATGAACGTCTATATCGGACGTCCAGAACACGTCAAAAAAAGACGTCATAAAAACTTTCATTCTGGCTCCTCAGTGGACGTCTTTTCAACGTCCGACTTTTGTGACAAAGACGTTGAAAAGACGTCTTTTGGACATCATGTTGTTTAGTGGATAATTTTGAAGAGTGTAGTCTTGTCTAATGCAGAATGTATTATGAGTTTTAGATATTTAGATGTTTAATCATAACATCTTTAGTCAAATACAAAAATCTGATAGAAACATATAATTTAGTTCAGTGGTTCTCAACTGGTTTTGCATTATGACCCAGACTTTACATTGGACATCAAAGGGCGACATAAAGGAAACAAATGTCCTTAAAAACAGATATTGATACAATATACAATACTTCAAACTCACAGCATCTAAGTTTAATTATCCTAAGCACACACAATTATATGGTTAGTTGAATTTTATTGTTTACGTTTAGCATTTATTCCTTCCTCGTGTCCATCAGAACACAGTGGTTTGAGAACCCCTTTTTTAAAGCACAAACGTATTATTTTGCTTAATGGTTTTTGGTGTAATTAAGTTTGAACCTATGATGAAAGTATTCATTTTAATTTCTAGTATCCTACGATGTACAGTGATGATCCAGAGACTGGCCACAAATTCAACTGTATCCAGCGAGCGCATCAGAACACGTATGCGTGCATTGCTATTCATTATGCGTTAATATTCTCAGTATACATTATAGACAGCAGATATATTACTGCTAAATATTAAAGTTTTCTTTACAATAAATATCAGCTTATTTAATGTTTTACATTTGGTTGAGAAGTGATTGGTTTCCTTGCTGCTTTTCTGATGGTTATTTGATGCTGTTGTGGATATTTTGTCAGTGTAATTATAAAACAAAAAGCATGAAGTATATTTATATATGTGCCATTTTCTTACAGTGTTGAAGTTTTGTCTCTATTCCAGTTTCATTTATCTGTGGGTGGGATTCAGCATCCTGTGAGTATAGATTCAAGCTTTATTAACACCCATGCAAGCTAATGCTAACTGAGAGAGCAACTGTTTCTTGTGTTTCTCAGCGCCTGGCCAGCGTGTTGGGAATGATCTGGATTGTCAGTCGGGTGCTGTACGCTCAAGGATACTCTACTGGAAGTGAGTGTCTTTGCACCTCCACAGAACTGATCTGTGTAAATTTAAGGCAACTGGATTATGAATACAGCTGTGAAATGAGTTTGAGTGTTGTGTTCTGTCCTGTTAGAGCCTGAGAAGCGCCAGCGTGGCTCGTTCGGGATGCTTGCTTTGCTGGGTCTGTTCGTCTGCACGGTGAACACCGGGAGAACACTGCTCGGATGGGGACCGGGGTTCAAATGGCCAATATGTTTTAAATAGTGGAAATCATGTTTCCAATTCAATACTACTCTAATTCCACATTCTATAAAGTGACTATAAAGTAAAAAACATGTAATGTAAAATTAGAAAAACACAAAGAGGCTCATTTCACACTGTAAGACCTCTGGGAATTCTCTGTGTGTAGATTTCTGTTTTAAATAAATAGCATAAAAGATGAAACGTTCAATTCAGTTACTGTTTTGTCTTTAAAAAAGTACAGTGAAATTATGTGAAACATGCTATAACACAGCCAAGTGCATATATTTGAATATCATTGAGATACTATTAGTTTTTAAATTAGTTTCTATTTTTGCATTTTAATTTGAAAGTTTTGGTAATTTTTTTTTTAAAATTTATTTACAGTAACGAAAATGGTAAGGTTTGGTTAACTATAATAACCCTATACCACAGATTTGACTAAAGGGAAGTTTTGATGGTATGCAAAATATGCATAAAAAAATACCATATTAAGTTAACATCAACTAAAGCTAAGAAGCTAAGGTTAAGATAAATGTAATTTGTCTCTCACTCACAGAATTGTATCAAGTAAACTGTAATACATGTGACAATTTGTAAATGTATGGTAGGCTAGTAAGCTATGTTATTGGGCCAGTATTAGACAATAACAGTAGAGTTTACAGTATGTAAAATGTCTCATGCTTATAGTGTTCTAGAAACCGTACATATACTGGCCATAGCACTTTTTACTTTTACTTTTTTTTTTAAACATACAGGTATATACAGTAGAATATAATGTATGTGAATGGTGTCATATCCTACAGTATATTTGCTAGGTCTCAGGAGTGAGCGGCCATTAAAGCCGATTTACTACATTTCCCATAATCCATGTGGTGTGACGGAAGTGGCGTATAATAGTGGCTCTGGCTCCTGGATTTAAACTGAAACGGGCACTGGCCCCATAAAGGAGGATTTTAGACATGTAATCGAACTTTTAATGATATTATTTATGGAAGGATAATCGTTCGTAAAGTTTCTCTAAATTAAACGGCTGCTTCAGTGTTTCGCGCGCGCGTGTATTTTGAAGCGTTATTTCAGTTGTTTGTTTACTAAAGCTGAAACATACCTCTGCAGAATCCGGTGACACTATATGCGATCCGTTTACCTGTCCCTGTAACCTCACCTGTCATTTTCCTGCTGGTTTAAAGTGTCTTCATAAAGCAGACAGGTTTTATGCTCGTGTTTAATTCGAGAAGCTGGTTATCAGGCGCTCATGATGAACTGGGACCATCAATTGAGCTCCATCATCTCCGAGGCGGACGGAAGTGTCGCAAAGATGAGGGTAAACTACTGTATTTCAGACACTAATAATTATTCATTTGAAATGATCTTAATGTATGTCAGTTTAGAATGTTGCAGATAGTGGCCGCTAGAGTGCGCTCTGTCTACTAGATCAATTAAAGCAACAGTTCACCTAAAATAAAAATTCTGTCATTATTTACTCACCCTTATGTTATTCTGAACCTCTATGACTGACTTTCTTATGTGAAATACAGCTTTAATTTACCTCAGTTTCTAATATTGTGTCTTACAAGGAACGCCTAACTACATATGGAAGATCTCCTAGAGGAACTGAAGGTAAATGATTAAGTCTATTAATAGAAAAAATGGACAGATGGAGAATATTCTGTACAGTTCTTTTCAATTCCCATGGTCAATGAAAACCTGGAAATAAAAAGGGGAATTTTAAAAATAATAATTTCCTGGCCCTAAAGAAGTCATGGAAATTAGTAAAAGTTTTAAATCCTGAAAACTGCTATTGTCAAAACATTAAAATACTAAATTAATTATTTCTGAGCAATATTCGTTTAGTAGTTTTACTATTATAGTTTTTATTTCAGTTTTCATTTTTTCATATGCTTTTAAGACAGGTTGTTTTATTTATTTTTATTCCAGTTTTAATGCTTTAGCTTATAAGATTATTTCAGATAGTTGCCAATGCAACAGTTTTTCTTCTAATATTTATATTATATTGTATATCAGTTTTAAGTTTTAATAGTTTTAGTTGATAGTAATAACTCTGTTTGGGAGTTAAATCTCCATAAAAAAAATATATAATTAAAAACAAAAACCTTATCTAGTAAGTTTGACAGACTGGAAAATTGATCAGAGAATAATGGAGGATCATGGACCAAATTTCCTATAACAAAAAACGGAATAAATGATTAAAAGAAGCCCAACAAACATGAATACAAAGGGGGAAAAGTGTGTATTATAGTGAATTTTTTATTTATTTTTATTTAACCTTACAGAGTAGTGGCCAAAAGAGATGTCTGGCCTCAGAAAATGTACATCTTCACCCTATATTCAAATATTAAAGATTATAGGTGTTAAAGTTTTTTTTTTTTTTTTTTACGCATATTGCATAGTTGTGCTTGAAATCATTGATTGTATTTGTGATGAAACATGCCAAATTGTGCAGACATTATTTTTGGCCAGGCTGTCATACAAAGAAATGATGAACACATGCACAAACAAGAGAGAGCCGAGAAAATATTAATAACTGGTTATGTTGTATCAATCTATGCTTTATCCTGAGTTATTTTTGTGCTTTTCTATGCATTTTGCATATTAAAATAAAACCTGCAGCTGTAGTTTGCCTTTTTTTTTTGCCAAATTATTTTGTTGAAAAAGTTTTGTTTTGTTCTTCCCTCAAATATTTACTTTAAAATATCCTCTCTGGACATAAATTTTGTCCACCACTGTATATGTTAAATATGATTTAATTAGTTCATGTGTTTCTCTCTGTAGATGTGTTTCCGGTCAGAGAGGTCACAGCCGGTGACGTGAAGCCCTCGTCCTCTCTCAGTCCTGCGGTTCAGTGGTCAGATCTGACCGCCATCCAGACACAACTACAGCAACAGAGTCAGGTCAGACTAACACCTGCTCAGTCACATGACCCACTTTCACCTAATATCAACGTCTGGCTCGAGTGATCCCATCACATGTGGAGAGCTGACTTCATCTGCTATTAATATGGGTTTGGATCACATGATGTATTGGATCATTTATCTGTATTTAATGCTGTCCACTTGAGATCTTGGGCACAATATGTGTTTATCATTTTGTTTTTAAGATTGTTCTTTAAGGCAAGACGCAACAGGTGAATAGGGTAAACATTTGAACTAATAGATATTATCACCATAACTCCCTAGTTGATTAATCACAGTACATTAAAACAATTGCTTTTTATTAAAAGTTTTCTAAAATGTAATGTTTAAAAATGCAAATGAGGCATTAATTAAATATGCACCATTTGTATACATTTCCAGAACATAAATCTGAACATTGAATAAAGCCAGGTTCAGAAATACTTGTTTCATTTTGTTGATATATAAATGTGTATTGCAAATAAAAAATATAGATGCAAATAGATTTAGTCTATAAAGTACAGTGCATGAAAAAACAATGTTTTTGACCGCAGTGTCTTGCCTTAGTATAATAAACTGAATCCTAAAGTGTATCATTACAGAATAACAAATAAGTTGTATATGTTATTTTGCCACAGGCCATTGAGACTTTAACACAAAGTCTTCGATTATTGGAAAGAGAACGAAACGCTCAGCACAGACAAGTACAAACATTACAAGGTGGTCATCCATCTCAATGCATTTCCATGTTCTTTAATATGCTAAGATTTTAAAGGGGTCGTGACATGAGAAATCAAATTTGCCTTGATCTTTTGACATAAGAGGTCTTTGTACCAATTAAAACATCCTGCTTGTTTCACAGCTTAAAATGTCCTCATTATAAACAAAGCATTTATTTAATCAAGCTCTAAAAACGTCTCGTTTTGATGTGACATCACACAGGCAAATGCATTTGCATATGCCCGCCTCTAGAGCAACACATCAGCCAATAGCTATACATCATCACACCATAGGCCCCGCCCACTGGCATTCAGTCGCTTAACGGCTGACATTCGCCTGCACTGGATGTGGGTGTCGCGTCATGTCAAAAGCAAATAGAACTTATTATATTAACTGGATACAGTATACAGATGCATGTTCAGTTTCTGACATACTCCACACAATTGAGTCAGATGAAAACAGGACAAATGAAAGAGTGAAAGAACGTACGCTTTGACACATCCAGTTTAAACAGCTGGTTTGCATCTCTGTACAGACTTCACAAGGATCCCAGTGTCGGAAACAACTGGATGATTTATTTTAATGGCCTCCTGGTGGAGAGTGGAGAGTTCACAAAGAAACTGTTGTTAAAAGATGAAGCAGCCGACTGTATTGGATCTGACGGCAGCTGCATCACAAACCGGCCGGAAGTAAATGATTTCATAATGCTTTGTCTGTAAATTACAGTTTTATATACATGCTGTCAAAACACTCAGTCGTGTGCAATAACAAGTGTCCGTTGATACTGTTTCCTATGCAATGATGTTAGCCGGGTATTTACTGAGAAGCCTTAAAGGTGCTGTGCCTTAAAAAAATTAATAGTTTCAGACAGAGAGGCAGAAAGAAGGTTGAAAATAGTCATTATTCTACATGTATGTATGTATATTTGTTTTTTTTGCAAAAATTTGTTACTAAAACTATATTAACATTATTAGTGAACCTCAAGGAACATATTAAAATAAGTGTCATGACCTCTTTAATGAATACTTCTTTTCAATAAGCAATTTAATAGAATATGCCAAGAACAAAATCTGCTCTGTTTGAGTTGATATTAATTCTTCCAGAGGAGCAGAAGAGACTTCAGGATAAACTGGAGGAGAGAGAGCGGGATGTGGAGCGGAGATCACTGAGCCCTGGACCGGATCGACGGATCGAGCAGTGGAAGAGAGAGATGGGTCGAGAGCTGAGCAGCCTGAGAGCCCAGATTAACCGAGCCACGACTCTAGGAAACCAGGAAGAAAGGTCTGTAATGACTCTTTACTGGCATCTGTGAAAAATAAAGCAAAAATGGTCAAAAGTTCGTAATAATTATGATTTTGTTATGTTTTTGTGCTCACCAAGCATTTATTTATTAAGTCAAAAATACATTGCTCGACAGTAATATTGTGAAATATGATTACAATTTCAAATTACGGTTTTCTATGTGAATATATTTGAAATATATGTATTCCTGTGATCAAAGCTGTATTTTCAGCATCATTACTCCAGTCTTCAGTGTCACATGATCCTTCAGAAATCATTCTAATACTCTGAGTTAGTGCTCAGTTATTATTAATTATTATTGGTGCTCAAGTATTAATAATGGTTCATATTACTATCAATGTTGAAAACGGTTTAATATTCGGCTTAATATTTTTGTGGAAACTTTTTTTCAGGATTTTTTTTTATAGAAAGTCAAAGTTACATAATTTATTTGTAATAAAAATCTTTTGTAACATTCTAAATTAATTTACTGTCTCTTTTGAGCACTTTAATGCATACTTTGAAGAAAATATTACTTTCTTTTGAATGTTAGCATATCAGTTTCCACAAAAATATGAAGCAGCACAACTGTTTTCAACATTGCTAATAATCAGAAATTAGTCTTGAGCAGCAAATCATCATATTAGAATGATTTCTGAAGGATCATGTGACACTGGAGCAGGATTATTATCGTTAACTTAAACTATTAAAACATTTCTGTTTATTGAAATAAAGCTGAAATAAAATACAAATATTAGTTGAACATAAACTGAAAATAACATTTTAAGCTGAAGCAATGTTTAGGTTGACTAAAATTATTAATTGGAAATAAATAATATAATAAACAAATAATAAAATAAAGTTGTATATAGCAATATTTAAAAATAAAAACTAATAAATTGACAAAAGCACATAATGAAATGTATGAAATTAAACTAAAATGAACAAAACTCAAATATAAAAATAAAAGCTAATCCAAAATATGAATAAAACTATAATAAATCTAATATAAAGAACACTGCACTAAAGACAAGAGTAATGATGCTGAAAATTCAGCGTTGCATCAGATAAATAAATTGTTATATTCAAGTAGAAAAGTTCTTTTAAATTGTAAAAATGTTTCAAAATATTAATGTTTTTACTGTATTTTTGACCAAATAAATGCAGCCTTGGTGAGCAGAAGAGACTTCTCTCAAAAATATATTTTTTAGAAATCGTAATTATTTCAAACTTTTCACCAGCAGTGTATATTATTAAAAAAAGTGTTTCAAATATATTTTATTAATATTCACTCTGTCGACCCAACCCTGTCATGCACATAAAATCTAAAAAAGTAAATAGTTCAAAACTGAGCTCAAGTATGCAGTCATCAGCTTGTAGTAAACCGCTTGTGCATGTACAGACACTGGTTGTTTGTAATATTTGTCCGTCGACACAGTTTCAGCTCTAAACTCCGCAGAGAAGAACTGGAGCAGCTCAGGAGAGAGGTGGACATTCTCAAAAACAAACTGAGTAGGTCATATACTAGTTCCTTTTCATATACTGTATACGTTTGATGCCATAGATGCATGAACCGACTGTTCCACCTGTGCGTATCAGATATACGCTATAATGTTACATGCATAAATCAAACTCTTTCAGTATATGAGTGTCCTGTTATTACATTCAGGGCTTTCTGCCATTGCAAATGCACTTTGTGTTAAAAGAAACACACGCACGCGTGTTCTACTGCTTCCGCTGTCATGCAAATAAACATCACGCTTCGAGACTGGCTGTGTTTGCGTTGGCTTCACATTCATAACCACTTCAATACCGATAGACATTCTGACTCCAGGCATTCTGGCTACATTTATATCATGTTCATGAATGTTAAAAAAGCTAACTGGTTTGTGTTTCTGTAGTGCGGCAGGAGGAAGATACGTTCCAGCTCCAGTCAGAGGCCAGAGAAACAAGGAGACAGTATGAACGCAGCTCCAAGGTACACACGCAGATACGTACAGTATTATTCATTCATTTCTTTATCTTTTAAAGAAATTAATTCTTTTACTCCGCAAGGATGCATTAAATTGATCAAAAGTGACAGTAAAGACATTTATAATGTTACAAAAAAGATTTTTTATTTCAAATAAATGCTGTTCTTTTGAACTTTCTAAAAATCCTAAATGTAATCACGTTTCCACAAAAATATGAAGCAGCACAACTGTTTTCAGAATTGATAATAATCAATAATCAAAATGTTTCCTGAGCAGCAGATCATCATATTAGAATGATTTCTGAAGGATCATGTGACACTGAAGACTGGAGTAATGATGCTGAAAATTCAGCTTTGAATATGTTAATTTAATTCATTCCTGTAATCAAAGTTATTTGAGATTGTAATTATATTTCACAATATTACTTTTATTTATTTATTAATTTTTTAATAACAAAACTGTATTTTGGATCAAATAAATGCAGCCTTGGTGAGCAGAAGAGACTTTGAACGTCAGTGTATGTTTTTCTATTTTGCTTTTCTGATTGTATGGTTTCCTTTACATTATACTAAATATAATATTTAACATTTTACCTAAAAGTGTTTTTTTTTTCTAAAGTTAGTCAAGATTTGTATTGACTTTTGCTGCTGTATCTTTAATATGCATTTAAAATTACTTCCGTATGTAAATTATGTGCAATATATAATATGCAATATCCGTTTGCATAAGGATTTATGTTGTGAACGAGTGTTTTTTGCTGTGTAGTTTCAATAAATAGCATGTTCTGGTTCAGTTCACTCATTTCAGAGCTCATGTGATTTTTGTATTGTGCAGACGTTAGAGAGTTTCACAGATTCACATCGCGCACACAGTTTTGATCTAGCTCGGATGGTGTCACAATACCAGCACACTCGACAGGAAGTACGTGACCTCAGGTGAGTGTGTCCTTAAAGCTGGAGCAGTGCTTCTCAAGGGCTGAGCGATGGAAAAACTCAAATGAGATGAAATCAAGATATTTCACCCTCTTAAAGCTAGAGTAGGCAATGTTTTTCATAAACACTTTTTGTTATACTGTTTGAAACTCTCTTCACGTCCCGATAGCAATTAATAACAGCAGTCTAAATATTAAAAAGTGTACATACGCATACTGTATCTTCTGTGGAAGTCTCAGGACTGAAAAATATCCATCCAATCATTGCATTCGGTCCAAATGCTGTCCCAATTCAAAGGATGCGTCCTTTTCAGATAACAAATTTTTTTAACGGTTTTAGCTAAAGACAATAACCCTGATGACAGGAGGCCGCTTTGTTTTGTGTGTGTGATTCAGAGTCACAGTCTCTGAGCTGAAGGACGAGGTGAGAGGTCTGGTCCTGAGAGACTCTCTCCTCCCCACACCTGCACTGGCACCACAGAAACCAGGTGAGACGCAGCTGCGGACACGCACTCATTAAAGGAGCGCAATACTTTTTTTTGTTCCCCTTTGAATGTCATTTATAAGCCGAAAACCTTCATTTAGCCTCTCTCTGACATTTGGAATTGCCAGAGATTTCCCTATTTGCATGCGGTGTCCTTTCATTGTTCTCTTGCACCTGTGTGGTAACAGTGGTAACCGTGAAGACGAGGGCCGAGAGACGTGTGTCGTCAGTGTCTGAGGATGATTTCAGTCCCACTCCCAGTCTGGCCGAGATCAGCTCCGACGAGTTGGATGCATCCTGGCTGGAAGAACCAGGTGACACATGGACACATGACACGAGAGATACACGTGCACTGAAGGGTGAATCTCATGCAGAGCTGCTCAGGTCCTATTTCACTGTAAAAGCTCAATAAAATAAGCCTTCAGTACCTTTATTCATTATTTTCTTAAAGATGCAGTCGGCAAGTCTGGCAGACTGAGTGGACTTAGGCAAAATTTTGAATGTTTACAACTCTCATGTCCCTCCTCCACTATCAACGAATACCCTCCCACCGAGTTCGTGCTCGTCAGTGCGTGTGGTTCGCTATCCATACCAACACATTTGGGCAAACATACTTAGATTACTAACATAACATGAAGAAATAAAGTAACTGGTTGATAAAGCACAATTACCTGTCGAGAAGAAATGTTGCAAGCTCTGCATCCAGCTTGAACCCAATTAAATCACGTAAATCTCTCCACCTTTCAAATGCCGATCAGATGTTGATCCTGGTTTTATTACGGCACCGTCGCTCTCTTTCTTTACTTCTTTCTTTTCAGCAGGTGTTCTCTTTTCCTGTGTTGTTTCTGACCTCCTAGCTCTGAGGTTAACCGAGGAATTGGAATCTTTTCCGCCATCACTCTTCATTACTGCGCGAGCTTCAGGCGTGTGCATGTGATTGTAACGTGCGCGAGGGGTGGCGTGTGCACGACCTGTGATAGACAGTCAGATCTCACACCCCGCGCTGATTGGACACAATGATCCGGGAGCGGTGGATTTTTGCAAAACAAATAACACGCTCCAGGTGGAGTTAGAAGCTCTGGTTTTTTTCTCAAACCACTTTATGTTGTTCTGTCGGATTATAGTGTCGATTTCACTGAATATGATCAAAAAAATGTTGCCGATGGCAGCTTTAAAGGTACACTCTGCAACTTTTTTTTCTTCAAAAATAAGTAAATGTAACTGAGTCGATGCATCAATCCTTCTTTCTAAAAGGTGTTTTTGTCTTACCCTGATTCGCTATGGTATGCCTATTATAAATGTTAATATTTTAGATCTCATTGGATGGTTTTCACGGGAAATTGAGGACATGCGTCACTCACCCGTCTGTGTCTCGAAACGTTGGGGTGTGAGTGGCATATGATAGTTGTCACAACGAGCGAGAAAGGTTGACATGGAGTCGCTAACTCTCCATCCGCCGGGAATCACCCGTTTCATACAAACGCCGAACAGAAGAGAGTCTGCTGGCTGAAAGAGGAGGCGACAGAGCTCGTAATACAACAAGAATCAACATTGGCTTGGCTTTTTGGAGATGGCGAGAACTGAGGGATTTGAAATGTTGTAAAAGTAATGCGGAGATGATGGCGTTTTTATTATTTAAGAAGGTATTTTATTGAACAGATAAATTGCCTTGTAGCTCTCTGAGTTCAGTGTAAAGACTTATCTCTTGTGAAGGGTCATATTCATCCGCACAACCGATTTGTTCTTCCATAAAATGCATCCAGTTTTTTTAACCACTAAAGGGCCAAGCGTTACATAGTGTACCTTTAAGCGCAAACGAGCTGCAGATAAACTATATTTCAATTTTTTCAGTTGTATTTTGATTTTTTGAAAGATGACAAAACTACAGCTGGAGTAATTGTTATTATAGTATCGCATAGTATCATTGATATACTATTGTTAATGTTTTGAAAGGCTACATTTTTACATTTTCTGTTTTAATTTTAACGTTATGTTGTTCTTGTAATTTTGTGTGTGTGTGTGTGTGTGTGTGTGTGTGTATGTGTGTATATGTATATATATATATATATATATATATATATATAATTTTTTTTAATATATATATTTTTATATTGTTTTTAAGTTTTAGTTATTGTAGTTATTTAATTAAAATTGCCTTGGAAACTAGCTAATGTTAATAAATAACTAGCTAAATAAAATAAGGTGAAGAGCTTATATTTTATTTCACTTTATTTATTTCAAGCAGTAAGTTTTTTTTTTTAATATGATTTTAGTTAGGGAGGAAACTAACTCCCTGAAGAGACGAGGGCACTTTTATTTTTAAATTATTTATTTTATTGTACATTTTTACGAATTAATCAAGTATTAGTTTTTCATCAACTTGCGAACCAGTTTGGAGAAACCGAGGTTCACACTAACAATTACTCATTTTTCTAATTGATTTTAGAGCTGCAAACCAGAAGGAGGCGCCAACGGGTCCGTCTAAATTCAGACCTGTCAGGAAGTGACATCAGCGATGCTGGAAGTGGGCTTGAGAGTAATGATGCTGAAGGGGTGGACATAGTTTCAGACAGTCCTCCAGATCTCAGTCTCAGTGACCTCTGATCTTAAAGGTCAATAAACCATTGTGCTGCTGCTATTAGAGGAAATGGAAACCTTGTTCTTAAGTGTTGACGAGGTAACGGACAGTTTACTTCTGTCACGAAGGACTGGACTGGGCTATTTCTAATATAATTGATCTACGTTGAGGTGAAATCAAGTCCATGTTGCTCACTGAGTTTCTGTAGTATTCTTTAGCAAGACTGACACGCATTAGACACAGATAGTCTCTTTAAAGGCTTTGTAAGTATTGCCTTGACATGCTGTATTTGGAACCACATACTAGCATACTACTCTTACTTTTTTAAAGTATCTTTCTATGGCAGAAATATTAAGAATAGTATGCGGTAGTATATAGAATTCAGCCACACAGTATTCAGGAAATTGAGGTATTAGTTAACAATGAAAGTTGCAAAATGGCTTTCGAAATAATGCAAAATGCCTTTCGAATGTGAACGTAACACAAAACGCCCAAACAGTGAAAGAGTTTGACTTGGGCTTGTGTACATGTGTCAAACATATTTGCAGTCTGTATTTGAAGCATATTTAACTTTACACCAATGTTGTTGTGTTTTTACCCCAGAACAACATGCATTGATGAATTGCTCACAATAAGACCAGAAACCTCTATTTTACATTGACTTTAAATTGTGAAAATTTTGAAATAAATCAGAATAATTATTTTATGTCAGAACTTGTTTTTAGTGTTGTGAGATAACTTTCAAAAAGTAACAATTTACTGTGTATTTCAAAGACTTTTATTAATTAAAAAAGAACAATGTGTAATAAGAAACACTTTAAATGCACTCTTACAAGTTATTACATGAAGTAAACAATCACACATCCATCGGCTAACAAATACTGTATTTTTCACTTTTATTAATCAATAAAAATTGGGTGTTAAGTTTATAGCTACATTTTGTTCATTTTTTTCTCAGTTTTTATAAAAAACATTTCAGGCACAAGAAAAGCATTAAAGGGATAGTTCACCTGTCATCATTTACTCACCCTCATGTTTGTTCTAACCCTGTGTGAGTTTCTTTCTTCTGTTGAACACAAAAGAAGATATTTTGAAGAATCTTGGTAACCAGACAGTTGATGGACAGTCGATTGATTGTTTTTTTTCTTTCTTTTTTTTTCTTTCTACTATGGAAGTCAATGGCTACCGTCAACTGTCTGGTTACAAACATTCTTTAAAATAAATTTTGTGTTCAACAGAAGAAAGAAACTCATACAGGTTTGGAATAACATAAATTATGACAGAATTAATTTTTTTTGGGTGAACTATCCCCTTAAAAACTACAGCTAAACGTCTGTGCGTTGATCAGTGTTGGCTGTCTGTCGAAGTGCACCTAAGTAGATCTTTTTTATCTTAAAACTTCATTTTAACAGCAGCAGATTTTTGTTGTTTTGTTTAAAAGAGCCAATTGCATTTTCACCGTTGTTTTTTTGTCTATTTGAAGACATTCCAAATTATGGAAAAAAAAAATATCTCTTGAAGTTAAGTGAACATTTATATGACTAACAAAAATAGTATTTATCAGAGGTGGGAACTTCCTTGGGAACAAAGCAGAGAACAAAGTGAAATTAACACTGGAAAATCATTACTGATGCTGTATTATGAGTATTAAAGAAATGTTCCGGGTTCAATACAGGTCAAGCTGCAACATTTTAATCTTTCAGATGTTCATCCCTCAGTTTGTAAAAATGAGCAAAAATCAGTTTACAGTAATGCATTTGCTATGAAGTCCATTCTTGTGTGTGTCATGCAAAGGTTACAGGGTTTAGACTCTTTACAGGAGTTGAAAACAAAATAACTTTACACAGACAAGGTTAGTTAACTGTGAAATCACCCAAGTCTCATGTTAATGTGTATTACTTGCGATGTCATGTGGCTGTACAGTTGAAAATGCATTTCATTGTTTATTTTAGTGCCTCATAGACTTGCATTAGAAGTGAACTACCGTAAACATGATTGTTGCTGACTGAGAGGTGGAGCATTTCTTTAACAAAACCAAGAACTTGATCAGAAAAACAACAAAGCAGCAAGTTAGAATTCTAGAATTAGACAAAATGTAATAAACACACAGCTGAAGTAATCCAGAGACAACGCAGCCGTCAGAGAAACAAATGAACACCTGGAGCCAAAAAACAGCTCCCAAATATTCCCTCAGCACACGACCCTTCCCAAAACCCACGTAAAGTGCAAGAATACAACCCAACAAACAGGCACTGACGGCACACGGTGAATTTAACAACTAAAGTGGAGTATTACGCTACATTTAGTCCTGTAACAGAAACAACAGGAGTGTTTGTGCCTCCATGAAGCACATGAGCCATTCATTTCTGTCTTTCTTGTGTTGAACAGAGGATGTTGGGCGCTCTGAAGATGTCCGAGGAACATCTCTGTTTTCAGTAGCTGTACATGGAGAGAGGGGCGTCCTCCAGAATATCGTCCTGAAACACACAGATGTCAGTGAGGTGTTTTAGTTAAAGTTCAACCATGCCATATGTGTCCCAATGACATAAAGGGGTCCTATTATGCTCTTTTTCGAAATCTTGATTTTATTTTTGGGCTCTACTAGAATAGGTTTTCATGCTTCAATGTTAAAAAAAACATACATTTTCACATATTTGACAATGTTGCAACTTCTCTATTCCCAGTCTGTCTAACGCTCTGTTTAGTTCCTGTCTCTATGAAGCCCCTCCTTCTGAAAAGCACACTGTGCTCTGATTGGTCGGTTGGACCAGTGTGTTGTGATTGGTCAAGTGCTTTGAGTGTGTTTGGGAAATGTCCCGCCCCCCACCATAACCGTGAGTTTCAACACACTACTAACTAACTCAACCAGTTTATTCTGCATATGCTTTGGTCAGGAATTATTGAAATGAGGAATATTGTTTCGTGTTCCTGGATGAAAACTCTGGAGGCGTTTCAGGAGTTCAGAAACACTGACACTGATATAGAGAAGAACTCCCGCTGGAGGGACTTTGTGCTTTATAACTTTGCAGAGCTTTTTCATGCTCGAACAGCAACATTACACACTAAAGAGAGTTATAATAGGCTTAATAGGACCCGACCCGTTAACAGAAACTATATTACGTGATGGATCTTTTCTTTCAATTTAGAAAAAAAAAAAAAAAAGGATTAAAAAAAAACATTTGGCTTTTCTTTAAATTAAAATATCATGAAAAGGAAAAGATAGAATTGCAGAACTTTTTCCTGCGCTTTATTCAGTCCTAAATGTTTAAGGGAAAGACCTAAAAAAAAAAAGTATTATTTAAAAAAACATTGCTAACCCATTATATATATATATATAAAGCAGCATTAGCAGAAATGAAGGGGTTAAATAGAATTTAAAACATTTTTCTTTTCTTGAAATTAAAACATCATTCATTTACTATTATTTTTCCCCTGGATTTTTTTTAAGAAAAAAAAAAAGCTAAATTGCAGATTTTTTTCATGCCTGACATTTGTTCATTTCTGGCATATTGGAGGGAGCAACATCATTTAAAATATATATATATATATATTGCCCCTATTATGCTATTTTAAAGGCTCCTAATTTTGTTTCCGAGGTCTACATGCAGGTTTACATGCATCCAAGGTCAAAAAAACACTTCAATTTTCTCATAATAAACATTGCACATCCCCTCGTTTTTCACATTCGGTCTCTCTGAAGGTCCTTGCACACTGAGTCCGAAATTTCTGCACGTTAAAAAAATAAATACGACCTCACGTTATTCTAATCACGCTTACACACTGCCTCCAAAACTTTCGTCCGTTTTCGTCGGGTTTGACTTTCTGTGTTTTTCGCATCCGTAGCAAGCATTTTGATTGGTGTTTTGACAATTCAGTGATACGAAAAGGAACAATGGCGTCTGTTTTACCATATCAATTCGAGTGTGAGTCCTCATCCTTTTGAAGTACAAGCAGTGGATTCACAGCACTGAAAACTTCTCAACAAGTCGACACACGAACCAAAGTCTTCCAGTCTCAGCTACAACTGCAGTGTTTGAGAGTCAAAGTAAACACTGTTCGCGGGCAGTAAATGAAGACCAAATTTGTTACCAACCTACGCATGTTTTTGCAGGAAGTGAGACTGGAATTACTGACTCGTTTCAGCAGTTCAGAATCAGTTCCTTTTTTTTGGGAGACAAAACTCCATTTACCTGAACTTTGATCTTTGCAGACCTTTTACATTCACAAACGATATTACACACTACATGACTATCTGAAAAACATAATGGGGCACTTTAAAATCAATATCATTGTGGTTCCTCTGTTTATGGTGGTTATGGTCCTTGTACATTTGAGCCTAAAATGGGAAAATATAACATTTTTATAGTTTTTTTTTTATTTAAATGAAAGGGAAAAAATAGCACATCATTAGCATAAATGGCATCAAAATGGTTCCCTGAGAACGACCCTTTTCCTGTCAGTGTTGAACTTCTGTGACGTGGTTAATTGCTGAGCCATTTATTCATCTAGAATGTGTTGAATGAATCAATAAACTGAAGTCCTACCATGGGGAGGTCTTGAAGTCTGCGAAACTGTGGGCCGTCATTTGTGTTTCTGAATTTCAGGAATATGAGGACTGACACAATGGCAGCAACAACAACAAACGCAGAAACCAGTCCAGCCAGGAGCGGGTCAGTGGACACTTTGTTATCGTCTAGAAAACCCAGGAAGAAGGAAAACAAGAGAAAGAGAGAGAGAATTATACTAGAAATGTAGAAACTAAATCTAGAAACGCTATCTGGAAAATAATGTGTAAATATTGTGTGTTTTTGTGCTTGATGGTTTCTCCAGTGACGCACAGGCCTGGCAAATCCACAAAGATCTGTGTGTTCTTCAGTTGTGTCAGCGTGAAGACGTGCCGGCCCTCGGGCGTCCCTCAGAGCTCTACTGATATAATGACGCTCTTGTTTCCCAAACGTACCATTATCAGGCTATCTGCTGTTAGACCTCTATTCATATCCAGTTTTATGGGGATTTGTTTTGCTTGCCATTATGGTAAACAGAAATGCAGATGTGCGCTGTAAATATTTGTGTGTGCAGCTGCATTCGGTCAAAAAGGCATCAACAAAATAAATGACCATGTGATGTTTCATATCACAGCAATAAATCATGTCCGCTTTCAAACAGCAGGCTTTCTGTCCAAATGCAGAAGTTTCCAGCAGAAAGTCGTGTTTTTGTCCTCACTAAATCACAAGCAAGCAGGACATAGTTACACGACCGTTCAAACGTTCGGGGTCAGTAAGATAAGTCGCTTATGCTCACCAAAACTGCATTTATTTGATCAAAAGTGCAGTAAAAACAGTGAAATATTATTACAATTTAAAATAACTTTTCTATCCGAGTATATTTTAAAATATAATTTATTTCTGTGATCAAAGCTGAATTTTCAGCATCATTACTTCAGTCTTCAGTGTCACATGATCCTTCAGAAGTCATTCTAATATGCTGATTTTCTGCTAAATAAAAAAACATTTATTTCTTATTATCAATGTTGAAAACATTTTTTTTTTTTGTGGAAATATTTTTTTCTTTTTGGATTCTTTGATGAATATCAAGTTCAAAATAACAGCATTTATTTAAAATATAATTTATTTGTAACAATATAAATGTCTTTACTGTCACTTTTAATACATTTAATGCATCCTTGCTGAGTAAAATAATTAATTTCTTTCAAAAATTGTAACTCTTACTGACCTCAAACTTTTAAGCGATTATATAACAGTTAGTTCCAGTCCTGGATGCTGATTGGTACAGTGATCTAGTCAATACATAATATGAGCTCTGTTTCAGACACTAGAAGTAGGCTACATTTTAAGGTTTCAACATAGGCAACTTAATTATGCTGCCTTCTAAATCAGCTCTTGTTGGTACCATTGCAAGGATCCTTCATTGAGAAGGTAATCCCAGGAAAAATAAATCAAAGATGGCGGATGATGCAAGAGTAATTAAATATAAAGCAGAATTTATACTTAAAAGCATTGATAAATATAGTTTATGATAATTAAATTATATTTAATAAATACATTACATTTAAGTGTAGGCCTATTTTATGACATTATATATATATATATATATATATATATATATATATATATATATATATATAATTACATCATATTTAATACATGCATTATATTTATGTGTACATACATATATTAAGTGTAATATGTAATATTAATAATTCATAATTCATAATGAAAAGTACTGATAAATATAGTTTATATACTATACAAGTTATATTTAATAAATGCATTATATTTAAGTGTATTTGTATTTAAATATATATGTAAGTGCTAAAAATATGTATTTAGTAAAAAAAAATCTTGTTTTTAGGAATTTGTTTGGTTACTAAAAAACAAGATAGAATACACATTTTTTTGCAATCTAAAAGGCGGTCAGATTTAGCGTTGCTCAGTGAAATTTGGCAGGTGAAATCCAGTTATTCCAATAGGAATGAGTGCGATCGAGCGGAAAAGTTCCCCACGCAGATTTCGCTCTAGTTCAAGCTGGTCACGCGAATCCGCCGGCTGACACACAGAAAGCTGATTGGCTTGACAGTGATTTCTGTGTGAGGCGAGCTGTGCTTCATACATCACTGCACTATTGACACTGGACACCTGACCTGTTCGACTACAATAAAGTTTGAAAATGGATATGTTTCTTACACGAACGCATCGCTTCACTTCAGAAGGACTTTATTAACCCGCCAGAGCCGTGACAGCACTTTAATCATGGATGGATGCGCTTTGATGGACTTCAAAAATATATATACACCCATTGACTCCCATTATAAAGCTGGGAAGAGCCAGGACAGTTTTTAACATAACTCAGATTGTGTTAGTCTGAAAGAAGAATGTCATACACCTAGGATGGCTTCAGGGTGAGTAAATCATGGGCTCATTTTCATTTGTGGGTGAACTATCCCTTTAAGGAAAAGCAGGAATAGCCACTGTTTTCACGTACCGTCGTCTCCGACGTTCAGTGCCGAGGGTGTGTCCACGTGGGCTTTGGCCTGGACGGGACTGCTGCTCGCTGACATCTGTGTGTTGACCGTGGGGAAGGCGGACGATGTGGATGAGGACGCCGTCGGAGAGGATTTCTGTCTGGGATGAGCGCTCGTCGACCCTGAGCTGGTCACTTCTGGAGCTCTGGTGGTTTCAGGAGGTGTCGTGGTGATGTGGACGGTGTTCGTGGGCTCATGGGTTGTTGATGGCAGGAGTGTAGTAGGTGCTGCTATGGTAACTGCTGTCTGATTGTCCACGGGTGACACATCAGACCCATTTCGACTATCTGTGATGTTCCCCGAGAAAGTGACGTTCTCCGCTGGAGCGGGCGAGGTCTCCACCGCCCCTGATGCTGAAACAGGCATGAGGGCATCAAGACAGCAAACACACACAAACTAAGTGTCGCTCACACTCAGACTTCCAATAAAAGTTGCACAACTATAATTCCGTAAATCACGGACAAATCATTTAATGTTTTTAAAAAGAAGTCTAATAAGAAATACTTTTATTTGATGAAAAATACAGTGAAAAGAGAAATATTGAGAAATATTATTATAATTTAAAATAGCGGATTTCTGTCAGACCATATTTTAAAATGTCATTTATTTCAGTGATCAAAGCTGAATTTTCAGCATCATTACTTAGTCTTCAGAGTCACATGATCCTTCAGAAGTCATTCTTATATGATGATTTGCTGCTCAATAAACATTTATTATTATTATTATTATTATTATTATCAATGTTGAAAACAGTTGTGCTGCTTAATATAAAGATACATTTTTCACAGTTTTTTTCAGGATTCTTTGAGAAATAGAAAGTTAAAAAGAACAGCATTTTTTATTTATTTAAATCTTTTCTAACAATATAAATGTCTTTACAATCACTTTTGATCAATGTAATGCATCCTTGCTGAATAAAAGTGTTAATTTCTTGTTTAAAAAAGCTGAACTGTACAATACTTTCATGAAGAACTAATAAGTACGTTTTTCCCCCTTTGGTCGTGTCTTATCTCGTCTATTGCACAAAGTAAGCCAGGACTGCCACTAATGCCCACTCAAAAAACAAAGAAAAAATGAGTGCATGACGTCCCAAGTGGGCCAGAAGTGTAATTATTACCACGTTTCCATGGTGCCCTCTGCATAATTACACAAACATGACAGCATATGAAGGATCTGCTAACAGAAATTGTTGTGAAATCATTACAAATATACAAACTGAGCTGAATAATGCCAGATGAAATATAGCTTTGGGCTTTTTACAGTTAAATTCATGAGCACATGACTCAGCAAGCGGCTGCACGTTCAGTGCTGTTTCTTTGGTTGGTGATGACTTTTTCTGGAGTCTTTGTTCAAGATAAAAAGCATTTCCAAGTCCTGCACTGTGACTTATGTCTGATTGAAACATGATATTCAGTGAGACAAATAAATCGCAGGGTTAGACTAGTTGAATCCATCAGGAGGTGGTTGGTTTGTGAAAAGTGGTCTCTTAATGACGGATGGGGGAAGGGATGCAAAATAAGAAGGGCTTGGTGATGTCAGAAAAGGGAAATTTGTTTCAGAGGTGGAGTAAGTAAGTTGTTCATATATTTAGTTTTTTGATCATTTGATTATCTTTCTTTCCCCTGTGGAATGACAGGAACATGTAAATTGAGTTTTTTTGCATGTGTTTGTCAACCAGATATGAGGAACCACTGAAGTTGGTTATTTTGAAATGATCTGAATGTGAAAACACTGAATGTTTGCCACATATGTGTGAGTTATTTAGAGAAAGAGAGAGAGGGGCTGTGTTCACAACATCACTATCTAGCATACTACTATTTCTGCAGTGTATACTAGCATGCATTCAAAAGCGTGGGGTCACTAAGATAAAATAAATAAATACTTTTATTCAGCAAGGCAAGGATGCATTAAATTGATCAAAGTGTCAGTAAAAGACATTTAAAACATTTCTGTTTCAAAAAAATGCTGTTGAACTTTCTATTCATCAAAGAATCCTGGAAAAAATGTAGCACATTTCCACATACATATAAATGCAGCACAACTGTTGTAAACATTTATAATAATCAGAAATGTTTCTTGAGCAGTAAATCAGCATATTAGAATGATTACTGAAGGATCATGTGACACTGAAGGATTAATGATGCTGAAAATTCATTTAAATGACATTTTCAAATATATTACAACAGAAAACAGTTATTTTAAATTGTAACAATATTTCACAATTGACACTGACGCTTCAAAAAGTACATAAAGAGATCGTAAAACTAATCCATATGATTTGAGCGGTTTAGTCCAAAATTTTCTGAAGAGACTCGACCGCTTTATATGATGAACAAATTGAATTTGAAAAAATGTGAAAATGAAAAGTCTTACGGGTTTGGAACGATATGAGGGTGAGTAATTAATGACAATATTAATTTTTGGGTGAGCTATCCCTTTAAGAAAAAAAAATTCTACACCAAGTGTTTCCTTGTAGTATTTCCTCTGAACAAAGCGGGGTTTTTTTTAACACTGTGGTATTGCAGCAGGATAATTTTTAATGGTGTGTTGGAGAGATCCTTCATCGATTCACAGTATGTGTCTGTGCATGTGAGTGTGTGTGAACAGCATTGAGCTGTATGTGCAGTGTGTCATGAGGATTCAAACTCTCACACTCTCACGTCAGATCTCATACTGCATTTACTCACTGTCTCTCTTTCTCACACCCCTCCTTTATGCCTTTTTCTATTGCAGTTGCAGTTCAGAGTCACAGATTATTTTATAAATGATCTGTTTTCTGATGTCAGAGGTGCAGTATGTGATTTCTGAGAAACACTGTTAAAAGTGGATCGGACCGAGGAGCACAGCACGCTAGTAGCCAATCAGCAGTAGGGGGCGTGTCCACTCATGATGGGGGAGGAGAGTGAGCTAATCAGCAATAGGGGCGTGTCCATTCATGATGGAGACAGAGAGAGTGAGCCAATCAGCAGTATGGGGCGTGTCCACTCATGATGGAGAAAGAGAGAGAGAGTGAGCCAATCAGCAGTAAGGGGCGTGTCCACTCATGATGGGGGAGGAGAGTGAGCTAATCAGCAATAGGGGTGTGTCCATTCATGATGGAGGAGAAGAGAGAGTGAGCCAATCAGCGATAGGGGGCGTGTCCACTCATGTTGGTGGGAGAAGTGCGAGTGAGCCAATCAGCAGTAAGGGGCGTGTCCACTCATGATGGGGAGAAGAGCGAGTGAGCCAATCAGCAGTAGAGGGCGTGTCCATTCATGATGGAGGAGGAGAGTGAGCCAATCAGCAGTAGGGGGCGTGTTCATTCATGATGGGGGAGAAGAGAGAGTGAGCCAATCAGCAGTAGGGGGCGTGTCCACTCATGATGGGGGAGAAGAGAGAGTGAGCCAATCAGCAGTAGGGGGCGTGTCCACTCATGATGGGGGAGAAGAGAGAGTGAGCCAATCAGCAATAGGGGGCGTGTCCATTCATGATGGTGAAGGAGAGAGAGTGATTTGGCAAAGGATTGGTTTTATGGAAGAATTTACCCAATGAATCACGACACTTCATTCATTTTCTCACATGTTGTTCTAAACCTGTTGCAATTTTTTATTTGAAACAGCGGGAATGTGATTTGAGTGATTTTTAGTGAATGATGACCTAATTTGTAATTTGTGTTTGGAACGACATGAGGGTGAGTAAATGATGACAGAATTTTTATTCTTAGGTTTTATTCTATGTTAGTCAATAAAAAGTTTGATGAAATTAGTAGATAATATGTGTAGACTGAGTCTCATATTTGTCTGATGTAGTTTGTGCATTTGTAATTTTTCTTGTTTTTTTATTCTATTTTGGGAATAATAAATGGTTTAAATGTGTTTTTCATTGTTAGTTCATGTTAAATTATGAAGGTAACTAATGTTAACAAGTGAAAATTTACTTACTGTTTTCGGTCGAAGTCCACAGTAGTCGATTGTCGAGTTTGCGTGTGCGATCATTGGTAACTAAGCAACATCATATCATAATGTCATAGAATATCATAATATCAGAACACCACACAGCACCGTCATCGGCTGACAGTCTGAGTCTCCACTGTTGCTTAGTTACCAATGATCGCACGCGCACAAACTCGACAATCGACTACTGTGGACTTCGACCGAAAACAGGAAGTAAATACAGGTATGTGAGCTGGCTGAATTAACATCATTTTTATTAATATCTTTCATATCTACTGCAGTCAGATTGACCGTGGTCACTCTTAATAACACCACTCACATGGCTGTGCACTTGCAATGACAAATCAAGGATGTTAAGAGGCTAAAAGCAGGTTTAGAACTTGCCCCATTTAAAATTGCCCGAATTTTAAAAATAGGATAACACGGTGTAGGCAACACCAGTTTTTGTCGTTTTTGTCTGTACTGACAGCACTCCAAATGTACCAAAATATGAGCTCAATGTTAAAATTGACCGGAGTTCTCCTTTAATTAAGGGATAAAATTATTGACTACAGGGTGACTTTAACAATAACAACAATGCTGAATAAAAGTATTAATTACATTTAGAAATATCCATAAAAATATCCATAAAAAATAGGGCACTGTTAATATGAAGGAATGTTCCGTATTGATTTTTACACTCATTTTGATTTATACATTACACAATGTGTTTTAGGGTTAAAGCAAATGTCTGTAAAATAAACGGATTATGACCTAGCAGAAAATTACCGGCACCTTTCCCGTTTTTTCCTACAGTGTGTACAGATTATTTTAGAGACTTAATATGTTTCAAAGCCAGCGATTAGTTCTCTCTCACAATCGATTGTTGTTGCAGTCTAGGAACTCGGTTAAAGCCTATCAGATTGGGGTTTCGAGGGCAATGTTAATCTCTGATTAAAACCCCAGATGAGTAAATGTAGTACCTGCCGTCGAGCCTGTGTGAGGCGTGGGCTCAGTGCTGCTGCTGTGGGTAGTCCAGGACTGTGTGTGATTCCTGCTGGGTGTCTCGGGCTGCAGGGACGTGTGAGATGGTGAGGACACATAACCCGCTGACGTCACGCAGCGGTAATCACCTGAAGACAGGAGGACAACGAGGACACAGGTGATGTGTGAATCAGGAACACAGAACTAGGGGAAATTTCTGCCTGTGACTTCAATTATTCAACGTAATCAGCATATTTAAATGAAAATGGGTATTATCATGAATTAAAAATGAGAAAATGTCTTCGCCAAATCAGGGGGAATATTTAAAACTCTTCTGTCTTTCATAATCTGATGAAAAGTGTTAATAATTAATTACACTGGCGTCTGAAATGAAATGTTGAAGTATTATAATAATTATTAAAGTATTTAAAAAAAATATTAAAGTTAAATAGAAATATTGAAAAAAAAAAAAAAAAATATATATATATATATATATATATACTGTATATAATATTACATATAATATAATATTAAATATAATAAATATAAAAAATAATAAAGTGACTTAAAAACTTACAGTTTTATACAAAGAAACAAATGCTAATTCAAAATATTACTAAATCCACTGTAAAAAAAAAAAAAAAAAAAATCTTAAAAATTTCACGTTTAATGTGTTACTTGCCTTTATTTTGTCATTAATTGTGAAATTACAATTTCTGAGAGAAAATTTGAGTTGTTTCTACATCAAAATATTTTTCAGTGTAGTATGATAGTATATAAATACTAAGATAACACTGCCGATTTAACTAAACTAGACACATGAACTGACAGTATTATTAACTCGTTTTTTTATGATGTTTGCCCATGTACAGGTCACTGGTATGATGCTAGTATATTGTGGGCAGATTTAAAATATCGTTCATCAATCATTCATAACTAAAAAGATATTTATTTGTTGTAGATGCTGGCTAATATCTGTGCATCATTATTTGACTCAAGAGACTTCCTTTAACATCGAGCTATTATTGGATCCCTAATCTCAGTCTCACTCACTGACACACACACACACACACACACACACACACACACACACATACACACACTGTTTGCGGGTCATTACCCAGAATCCTGAGGGAGTTTTTTTAAGGGTTTTGTGCACCACCACACCCTGCCACTTCACAAGATTTTTTTGGCTGAGCTCCTCAATAACATCCCTGTTCTGATCTACTGCCACCCCACCCCACGTCACGAACCACAACCCGCTCGCAATGGGAATAAGCCTATACGACGACTCCGGAGGATATTTTGGGAGTGTGATTCAGAGCATGATTCAGCAGTTTATTTTGTTCTTTTATTGGGAGAAATACACCAGTCCACAGCATGAAAATGGCCCGATCAGAATCAAACAGAACAGATTTATCACAAAACTACATAAAGACAGTCTATGGCCTTTTCAGATTTTCACTCTTAACCTTTGCATCATTTTATCTCTCTCTCTCTCTCTCTCTCTCTCTACCTCTCTCTCTCTCTCTCTCTCTCTCTCTACCTCTCTCTCTCTCTACCTCTCTCTCTCTCTCTCTCTCTCTCTCCCTCTCTCTCTCTCTCTCTCTCTCTCTCTCTCTCTACCTTTCTCTCTCTACCCCTCTCTCTCTCTCCATTTAGTTCATTTTTGTCTCAAAACACAATGTGATATGAACACATCTCACATTATATCAGAGAATGGTACAGCAATACACACAAATTTATACACACAAATCCATTAGCGCAAAAGAACTCATGTAAAATCTGGTAAATCATTAAGGCATGTAAAAGGCATGTTTTTTTTAATTACTCATATTATATTTTTGAATGCAAAACTGTGTTATTTTTGAGCTGTCGAGTCCTTAAAATCATTTTCATCTTCCAGTTATCCTTAGTTCCTGTCATGCTTGTAACTTTGCACATATTGGATGGAATGTTTCAGTCTTGTGATTACAGTATTTTAACGTTTACTGTGTTTCATTGTGTACGTCCATTGTAAATACTGTATACAATTTGTTACTTTTTTTGTGAAAAGTCTGTAGTAATGCACATTATGCAACAAATGCTGCACAAATTAAACCTGGATCATTCCTTTAAAAATTAAACACAATGTGACTTCTGTGTCAAAACTAGAAGCAATATGATACATCAAAATGATTTGTATATATTTGCATCAGGGATTTTATATAGATTTTATATAGAAACTGTCTATTCCTGGCTTAGTGAGGCCAAACAATAAATCTAGTGTAGGATCTAGCAAAAATCTTATTGTAATTAAACCAGAAAATCTAAATATCAGTGAACAAAAACAATTTCTAAAGCTAGGTCTTCTAAACATTAGATCACTCACACCTAAGGCGGTTATTGTAAATGAAATGGTCACAGATAATAGTTTCAATGTACTTTGCCTCACTGAAACCTGGCTTAAACCAAATGATTATTTCGGTCTAAATGAGTCTACGACACCAGGATACTGTTATAAGCATGAGCCCCGTCTGATCGGTCGTGGCGGTGGTGTTGCAACAATCTATAGAGATATTCTAAATGTTACTCAGAAAACAGGTCACAGGTTTAATTCGTTTGAAGTACTTGTGCTAAATGTTACGCTCTTAGATGTAAGAAAGAAATCCCTATTATCTCTAGCCGTGGCTACTGTGTATAGACCTCCAGGGCCATATGCTGATTTCCTAAAAGAGTTTGCAGACTTTCTCTCAGATCTATTGGTCAATGTCGATAAAGCAATAATTGTTGGAGACTTTAACATACACGTAGATAATACAAATGATGCGTTAGGGGCTGCGTTTACAGATTTATTAAATTCCTTTGAGGTCAAGCAAAACGTCAGTGGTCCCACTCATCGTCTAAATCATACACTAGATTTAATTATATCATATGGAACCAATCCAACTGATATAGATATTATACCGCAAAGTGATGATGTCACTGATCATTACATGGTAACTTGCATACTACGTACTGATGAAATTTGTCGTGTTGCGCCACGTTATCGACCAGGCAGAACAATCCTTCCAACCACTATAGATAGATTGTCAAATAGCTTACCTGATCTATCTCAGCTGCTCAGTGAACCCAAACAAACAGATGAACTAGAGGAAATGACTAGCAGTTTGAGCACCATTTTCTCTAGTACACTAGATATTGTTGCACCAATTAGATTAAAAAAGGTTAGAGAGAAAACTAAAGCACCATGGTACAACAGTGCTATGCATGCTATCAAGAGAGAAACTCGTAACTTAGAGCGTAAATGGAAACAAACTAGTTTAGAGGTCTTTAGAATCGCGTGGAAAGACAGTATGTCACGTTATAAAAAGGCTCTAAAAGCAGCCAGGGCTGAGCACCTCAGCAAACTAATAGAAAATAACCAAAATAATCCAAGGTTTTTATTTAACACCGTGGCTAGACTAACAAATAAACAGACATAATATTCCGTCACAGTGTAGTAGTAAGGAATTTATGAATTACTTCGATGAGAAAATAGAAGGCATCAGAAACACAATTGTAAATGTACAATCCTCTATGGTGTCTTATGATTCAGCCTCAATTATGGCCCCTCTAGAACAACTACACCGCTTTACAACTATAGGACAGGAAGAGCTAAATAAACTTATCATTGCATCTAAACCAACAACATGTTTATTAGATCCAATACCCACTAAACTACTGAAAGAAGTGCTACCTATAGTGGAAGAGCCTCTTCTCAATATTATTAACTCGTCTATTTTTATCTCATGTTCCAAAAATATTCAAGCTGGCAGTACTAAAACCTCCCATTAAGAAACCGCAATTAGATCCAAATAACTTAGCCAATTTCAGACCCATCTCAAATCTTCCATTTATGTCTAAAATACTAGAAAAAATTGTGTCCGCTCAACTGTGCCCTTTCTTGCAAGAAAATGATATCTATGAAAAATTTCAGTCGGGATTCAGATCACATCTTAGCACAGAAACTGCGCTAGTTAAAATTACAAATGATTTACTTTTGGCTTCTGACCAAGGCTGTATCTCAATACTAGTTCTACTCGATCTTAGCGCTGCGTTCGACACTATAGATCATAAAATACTCTTGGATCGACTACAAAACTACACTGGAGTTCAGGGACAGGCATTAAGCTGGTTTAGATCGTACTTATCAGACCGTTACCATTTTGTCTGTTTAAATGGGGAAAAATACACACGAAGATAACGTCAGTAGACTATGGAGTGCCGCAAGGATCTGTGCTAGGCCCTCTGCTATTCTCAATATATATGCTGCCACTTGGTAATACTATAAGAAAACATGGAATAAATTTCCACTGTTATGCTGATGACACTCAATTATATATTTCATCACGACCAGTTGAAAACACTGACTTATCTAACTTGACAGAGTGTCTAAATGATATAAAATGCTGGATGACGTGTAATTTCCTGCTTTTAAATTAAGATAAAACGGAGGTATTACTTATTGGTCCAAAAAACTACCCACAAAATCCCTTACAATACAACTTTAATTTAGAAGGATGTCCTGTTACTTTATCCACTACAGTAAAAGACCTGGGTGTCATACTAGACTGCAATTTGACTTTTGAAAATCATATTTCATATGTTACAAGAACTGCCTTTTCCCACCTTAGAAACATTGCTAAGCTACGTAACATGCTATCTGTTTCTGATGCAGAAAAGCTAGTTCATGCATTCATGACCTCGAGACTATTACTGTAATGCTTTATTAGCTGGTTGTCCTGCATCCTCAATAAACAAGCTACAGTTAGTCCAAAATGCAGCCGCTAGAGTTCTTACTAGATCAAGAAAATATGATCATATAACACCAATTTTATCATCTCTACACTGGTTACCTATAAAGTTACGTATCAATTACAAAGTATTCCTACTGACCTATAAAGCCCTAAATGGTCTTGCTCCTGTGTATTTAACAGACCTTCTGTCGCCCTACAATCCATCGTGCTTTTTAAGATCACTAAATTCGAGGCTTCTGGTCATTCCTAGGATATCTAAGTCCACTAAAGGAGGGATGGCGTTCACACATTTAGCTGCTAAACTCTGGAATAGCCTTCCTGATATTGTTCGAGACTCAGACTCGCTGTCCCAGTTTAAAACTAGATTAAAGACGCATCTCTTTAACCAAGCATTCACTTAATGCTTACCTTTTATACTACTGCTGAATCAGTTTGAATGCATTAACATTATGAACATCAGCTATGCTAATTATTTCCCATCTGCCTTTCTGCTGTTATCTCGGGACGCCAGTCCCGAGGTAAATAGCGTTCGTCAGCCCCAGTTTGTATCCAGCCTCTCACGGAGACTTCAGATGCCCTAAATTAATACATGATTAACTGACTGTATTTTTCTATGTACATTTCCGAAATGCACTTTCTGTAAAGCTGCTTTGAGACAATTGAGAAAAGCGCTATACAAATAAATTTGAATTGAATTGAATTTTAAACATGATCTTAAACTACCCGCAGTTGAGGAGCTTTAGAGACACAGTTACATGTCAAACAAAAACCTCCTGTACAGATGAGGTTTGCAAATATCAGAGGTGAGAAAACCAGCGAGTAGATGTGAGAAACATGAAAGAGGAGAGCAAGTGAGAAACATGATGACATACTGGGTACATTTTATCAGTGGTGTTTGCCACAATTTCAATTATCACCATAGTATGGAAGCTTGTTACCACTACTTTTGGTAATTTTTCACCCTCCAAAGTATCTCCATATATATGTTTCTATTTCAAATCTATCATTATTTTAAATCACTGAAGTATTCATTAATATATTAAATTATTTAAATAATTGAATACAATCAATTATTGTGTTAACTAGCCTACTGGTAATATATTACAAAGGCTTCATTACAACAGTAGCCTAAAACAATGACGTAAAAGATATTTCACTGTTGCTTAACATTACCAAGTAAGCTAGTGCGGCTTATGTGAGGCCAACAAAAAAAAAAGGAAAGTGTTATTGAATTTTAAAGTATAAAATTTTTTTAAATTTTCTTTGGAATACAGAGCACAAATGCATTAGGAAAAATAAGACCAGGAATTAAAGTAAAGAGGTTTTTTCAAAGCTGCAAACGATGGAATAAAAAAGAAAAAAAGAAAAGTTAAAATAGTTCCAAGATGAAAGTGAGAGGAACAGGATGTCAGAATGAAAAGAGAACAAGCAACAGAAACGCTCTAAAAATACTCCCCGATTGTTCAGCAGCACGTCCTGAACAATCTCACTCTCACTCAGTCATCTTCTGTGCAGGCCGTTCTGTGAGAAGAGCTTAGTTGTACAAAAACAGGCCTTCTGCAATACAATCTGATTTAAATACAACGCGGCATAACCCTTAATTACAAACACTGGCTATAAATGAAAGCATTCTGGGATTCAGGGACAATATGTGTGGTTTAACAGCATTCCCATGATGCCCTCTGAAAGATATTTCAAGCATTTCCGACCCTTATGAGCATGATTGTGTGTGTGTGTGTGTGTGGGTATAAAAATAAAGTAAGTACAGTTTTTTTTTTATGTAAAAATGCAGAAGGTTTTGTATGATGGGTAGGTTTAGGGGTCAGGTTAGTGTGAGGGGATAAAATATACAGTTTGTACAGTATAGAAACCATTATGTTTATGAAATGTCCCTATTTAGATAGCTAAGTAAACGTGTGTGTGTGTGTGTGTGTGTGTGTGTGTGTGTGTGTGTGTGTGTGTGTGTGTGTGTGTGTGTGTGTGTGCCTACTTAACTATATTTTAGGGACAAATTTGTACCCAGAAGTGACCAAAACCTGACAAAATCTCCAAAAACTCTCTTTAGGGAGGTCCTCATTTGTAAATCTGGTATAAAAATAAAGTAATTAAAGGTTGTTGTTTTAAATGTAAAAATGCAGATAGTTTTGTGTGATGGGCAGGTTTAGGGGTTGGATTAGTGTAAGTAGAGAGAATATAGAGTCTACAATATACAAACCATTATGTCTGTGAACTGTCCCTATTTAGATAGCTAAGTAAACGTGTGTGTGTGTGTGTGTGTGTGTGTGTACCTGTTTGATAATGGAATATTCACAATTTGAGTGACTTTTCACAAAGCTGGTGACCATGTGATCTTTTACACTCTAAAGTACTGAACACATAACTGAATATACAGCAAAAGCTTTAACTAATGTCATATAAAATATCATATTTAAATATTCCAATTTAAAGCACCAGCTTATGTTTGCGTTCATATAAAGTCATGTTAGTCTTACCGTCCAGAACCCAGAGTCAGGCTGTAGTTCTGGATGAGTCTATTCACCGCAAGATATAAGGCTATGTCTCAAAACATAGTGAGCTCCCTAACTAAAAAACATTTTTGGGCATCCAAAATGAACTAGTATGGTGGCTGCCTAAGTAGGCAGCTCGCTAGGTTTTGAGACATAACCATTGTTTGACCGCACAGGATACGCGTGGCAGCAGAATACATTTCACAATTACTATAATTGTTCACAGACAGATGATAGATAGATAGATAGATAGATAGATAGATAGATAGATAGATAGATAGATAGATAGATAGATTTTTTTTTTTACCTGTAATCAAAGAACAGTAGAAGAGCACCATCGCGCAAAACGCAACATTTCCACATCTGCCCATATCCTTTATATGACAGTAGAAGAAAACTAACTTTAACCTAAAATTATCGAGTCCTTCTTCCGTTCTTTCCTTCTTCAGGCATAAAACAGAAGAAAAAAAATCACAATTAAACGCCTGTGGATGGGCGCTGGAAGCGGACAGAGATGGATTTAGATGTCAACTGTGTTTTCTTAGTTTCCAACAGCGTGACAGAATCCAGTCAGATGGTCAGATGAGTTCTAAACAGTGAACAGTTCATTCACAGCAGATCCAGACCTGAAGTGATCCTGCGCGCTCTAGCCTGAGCGGTGGGCGGAGCGCGTGAAGCGCGCGCACGAGGCGTCTCGAAACATTTGTTTTATTTTATTTTCTATTCTATTTTTTAATTTTTACTGTTTATGCTCGAGACTCGTTTCTGTAACTAATTTCCATGGGCATATAACAACTTTTATATCACAAATAAATGTAACAAATTATTAATAACAGTTATATAAAAATGTCCTTTCAACCATCAATGCCGTGTGCTCTACTGCTGTACAATACAAAATAAATAATACGCAATTGTTTTGTCTAATACGAACAATCAAAAACCAAAATGCGAAATGGTAATGGTATATAGCTATTTTAGTTTATTTATAAGCAAACATCAAATAAATATGGTGTAAATATAAATAATGGAGCGGGAGCCCCATCTATTGCACACTAACAAAAAACGAAATCTATGGAAAACTTCAAAAGTGCCACAAAGAGTCGCTGTGACACCGCAAATGAGCATCTGTCTTTAAAACTACATTGCCCACAATGCAGGGCGAAGAACTGTTTACAGAGCCATTCAAATTTAGCCTGATTAAAATCGAACGTAATGTCAAAGTAAAATGATCCATTGTTATATAAAAGCAGCATAATTTTAAATACACATACAAAAAATAAACAATGGAATAAATATGAAACATATCTAAGCTGAGAATTGTGTTGTTGTTTTTTGTTTTTAATGAAGGCAAAGGATTGGGCACGCGCAGAGCGTGTCGAATCATCGATTCATCTGTTCAGTCAGACCGACAAGAACGGTAGAGGGAGGACACACGCACACCGATTACCGAGACCGGACCATACAGAGACCCCCGAGCACATATATGTGACATATGGTCATATTTATCGGTCATCTGAGATATGAATGAGATTTATCATGAGTGAAATATGAGAATGAGAGACATGAGCTCGCGCGCACCGGCCTGATCGCGCGCCGGGCCGAATCAAATTCAACTCAGTGAGATTTATCAGCGTTATTATTATAATTATATTGATCAACAGGCCTCTTATAAGACATAAGATTATAGATTGTGTTCAAGAGAGCGAGAGGAGTTGTGTGTTATAGTAAACACTGCGATGGAATCGAGCACAGCCGCAGACTTCACTGTGGAAAACGTGGAGAAGGTAAAATAAATACGTTTATTATCATTTTGTCAGTTGCTAATATTTTTTTACAAGGTCATTTACTGTTCATTTACTCTTAATGAAAACTTTGGAATATTGTGTTATTCATTCATTATGTTGAAACATACTGCAGGGCAAGAAATAATAATAATCGGGATTTAAATATATAACCGTTAACGTTAATACTTGTCCAACAACAATATTCAAAATATCATATACACACACACACACACATATATAAATACATATATATATGTATATATATCGTTTGCTGTTGTTGTACAAGTGGACGAATAGTGTCCAGAATAAAAACAAAAAAATGTATTTAGCATTTAATGAATCCTATTTTAGGACCATTAAGATTTTTGTTATATTTATTTGTTTGTAATTTTCAGTATATTCAGGTTTAATTAGTTTCTCACTGCTGTAATTTTTTTAACAAGCATAAATCAAAGTCAGTATTACTTCCATAATCAGAAAAATTGAATAATATATCATAATTGCTCCCATAACAGAATTAGATTTATTAAAGAGATTGTGGAGTTTAATGTGCTGAATTGTCATGAAAACTATACACCATTGCTCAAAATAATAAAGAATTAAAAAGACTTAATGTTCTTTAAGCAGCTAAATATAATTTCCTATTAATTTCTTTTGATTTTATGGTGAAATATGACAAATATATATTTTTGGCAGGTGTTGTGGGATTCACCCATGTAGTGTCTATCAGCATCAGTGTAAAAAATGTGTTCTTGCTTAAATTTGCTTTCTATTTTTGACAACTTTTGTTGCTGCACGTGTTAATTTATGCCTCTGTCTATTTCTGAGCTGAATTATTTTTATATGTGTGATTGTAATGCAGCTGATCTCAGATGATCTGGTTACAATCGTGAAACTCATCATTAGATTCGATTAGAGAAAAGAGAGCCGTATCGATCCATCTGTGAGGATGAGGAGAGCGGGTGGTGTCCCGTCCGTCTCATCTCTGGATGGTGGAGGGTTTCTCATCTTTATCCTTGATAGTCGCTGTCAGCCCCAAAACAAACGCTTTGTTCTGCTCATGCGATACATACACTCATAGTTGTTATAGCTTTTGATCCCTTTAACAGCAAACATGGTGTTTTTTTGTTTTGCTGCTGAAAATAATTTCCAGTCATCCTTCAGTTTGTGTACAGTACTGCATTTACAGTGGAAGTCTTTGGGGTTTAGATATTCGGGAGGGTTTAAAAGGTGAAACGTTGCATTAATTTTTGTTAACGCGCTTGTGGTTAATACATGCATTTAATATCAAGGTCATGTATATATATATATATATATATATATATATATATATATATACTAGGAATGCACAAAATATAAATCGGCCACCCGTAAAGGTATCGGCCGATATTTGTACATTTTTTATGTTTTCTTCATCGCCCTATAAGAAATTTGCCCAATATATTAAAGCCAATAACTAATGTATTATTTCCTTCAGCTGAGACACTTCAGTTGCGCACTGTTCGCCATGATGCTTTTAAATTGCTTGAAATATGATTGGAATCACTTCAAAAAGGAAAATACAGTAAAGTGCAATAAGTCTGTCATATAGGCTGCATAAAATTATAATGAGAACGTCATGCTTGGTACATGCCTTTTAATGGTGAGACTTTTGTTTTTCTAATCTACAGGCTCTCAAAAATTATATAGAAATTTGGATTTAGATTTATCAGCCAACATATCGGTTTTCAGTTTTCATATATAAAGAATTATCAGTATCGGCCAAAATGTTCATATCGGTGCATCCCTAATGTACACACACACACACACACACACACACACACACACACACACACACACACACACACACACACACACACACACACACACACACACACACACACACACACACACACACACAGTTTGTTTGTTTAAAAAAAAAAAAAAAGTGTTATATGACCTTTCAATTTGGCAAAAGCCGGATGCAAACTTTACGATTTAGACGATTTTTTCTGTTTCCGTCCTTTACGTCTGTTGCCCGGTACACATTGTATGATTATGGGCTGTCCTAGACGGCAGATGACCAATCGTGGCGATGTCTTTGGTTGTGGCTCCTAAACGCTGGTCCTACATCGTACAGTGAGAGAGGCTCAAAGACGGTCTTGCGACCAAAGATAGCCTGCGATCATTTTCTGACAGTGTCCTACATCTATTGACTAGCCAATAAAAATGCAACCAGAAATGGCGTATTGATCAACTCGAGCTCCATTTAGTCATGACTGTTTCTCTTTTTTATTCAGCGCACATAAAAACCATAATTGCCAAAGTGCAATTAATCTAGCTCTTTTTGTTTACCACTAGCACATGCTGATGACGTTTTATTCTAGTAACTTGCGTTGTATGAGTCAATAGGTGTCATCATCATGCAGTCTACATTTGTTGTGCCCAAGTTTATTAGAACCATGTCGCATAGTGTGATTTGTGATGAATTACATTACTGATGTAATTCCTGAGTTTCTTCAGGTAGAGTTTTCAGTTTTGGCTGTTGTTTTCTGATGAGCTGCTGACAGCAGATGCTTTTATGTGCTGATTGTTGGAACTCGCTGTCAGATAGATGGTTAAAAATACATTTCTGCCTCTTCTTGGAAAATGTGCAATAGCTCCTGTATCAGGACGTCACTGTCTCGGTCATTCTTTCACGGTTATTCTCTCTCAGTCTTGTTGGTGCACAGCAGGCGACGCACACAGAGGTCGTTGTATGTGTTCATTGTGTATTGTTCTGGGCGGTGTGATGGTCAGGCGTAACCATCTGCAGAGAAGAGCGGGTCATTATGCAGAAAAATGGGAAATGACTAACAAAATAATTCTGATTGCGTGATTTGTTGTTTGTTTGTTATCAGGGGTCAACAATTGTAGTATTTCTGTTCAATTAATCACTGGAAACATAATATTTTCTGGAGATGATCAGACTGAGATGTTTGACTTTAGATGTTTCACATGTGAATGTGTGTTTGATTATTCACCCAGAGCATCTGAAGTGTGTGTCTGCAAGTGTTATGTTCCACTATTGTTTCTTGATTGGCTTGACAGTTAGCATTGCTAATTATATCTCTTGGCTTGTGTACAGGGATTCGGTTGTTGGGGTAACCTGATATGTTTTTCAAACCATTGTTCACTTGCATCGAAGAAATAGCGAATATTAAAAAGCATTTGGTTAACAGAAAAGACATTGTTATTTTCCAACATCCTACATGTTCTGTGTACTGTATTGATCTGTCCACCTAAAACACATTTTTGGTAAAAAAAAAAAAAAAAGTTGTTAAAATCGATTCCCTGTTTTGGTTTTCAAAACGTGTGTTGGTTGGTCCAATCGATTGTGCGATCGATTTTCGAATGTAAAGTGACTGCCCTAACACACACACACACACACACACACTCACTCATCTGATCTATTATTGCTGGAAGGTCAAAACGCTCAGAATCTGATAATTTCTGCTGTTTGTGGCATGTGTAACAATTTGCTGTAGTGTCTCTCATCATTACTGGAATATCAAGTTTTTATTTTGTTGTTTTTGTTTACTTGATTTATTTTCTTCTGACTCAATGGAAATGAATTACAAAAATTCTGAGATTTAAAATTCACAAACACATGGCTGATGATGTCAGAACAACCGTTCCTGATTACTCCAGATGGGCTGTTGAACTCGATCCCAAAAATCTTTAAATGTTTGGATTTATGCAGTTTTGGGGATTCAGGATGAACAGGTTTTGAATAGTCCACTGGGAAACAAGTCGTGTTCACAAAGTAAGCTGACTAGTCAATGAATTGTTCAATGACATCGACCTTATTCACAGCAGCGCCATCTTTGATTTTTAACGGGAATGAAAGCGAGGCTGTGAGGGAAAGACATGCATCTCTTCAGTGGGTTCGTACTGTTATTTATTGTGTTTTTGGATTGTTCTGCTGACAACACTGCAAAAGTATCTTTCAGAGAAATTCCAGTAGACAAAAACCCCTAGACACCATGAAGCTGTGGAAAATTATATGTGATCTAGGAGCTTTATACAGCTTTTTACAGCAGATGCCATTCAAATTCGGTAAGTCAATCCCTCACAGCCTCACTTTCATTCATGGCGCTGCTCTGAAGCTTCTATGGTTTCCAAACCTTTGATAGACACACAGGCCCTGTCCCAAATGGCACCCTAAACACTTGCAGTCTTCCCATGAGTCTTTACTTTTGTGACGTAACGCCGCTTTGAATGTTGGGAAGAAGTCTTCTGGGAAGAAGTTTTCTGCAGAGCCATTGTTAGTCCACAAGACCGAATGTGCATATGAAAGTGTGCCTTTTGGGACAGAGCCTCAGAGTTTGGTTTGAGACCCTTAGTAGCAAGGACATTCAAACGATTTGTTCTCGAAACACCGATGTGTGTTTATCATAGACTCAAAACAGTCCTGTGTCTTGTAGTTTGTTTGGAACTGTTGTTGTTGGCAAAATAGAGCAAAAACAGGCAATACTATGTCTAAAATGTAGCCTAAAGGTCCTTGCACTCTGAGTCTGAAATTTTCGTATGCGTTTTTTTCGTATTCGTCATTCGGTGTCTCTGAATTGTCAAAACACCTATCAAAATGCTACGGATGCGAAAACCCCCCGCAGAAACTCAAACCCGATCCAAAGTTTTTTATGACGGACGAAAGGCAAGCGTAATTGATATAACGTGAGGTCGTATTTATTTTTTAACGTGCAAACATTTCGGACGAGAATTTCGGACACAGTGTGCAAGGACCTTAAGTCACTTTTGTTTATTTAATTGTTGTATAAAATCAATATCACATTGGTACTCATGCTGATATTTGGAGAAAAAATGGCACTCTTTGTGTGATATTGATTAACTATTAAATTATATAAATATGAAAGACATACAGAGGTATTTTTACCCCGTTATCTTTAATATTGGGGGCTTTCTAAATGCATTTTAAGAGACTAAATCATACAGTGTTTTTGTAAAGTGAGGGACATACTCGATAATGTCAGATTGCACGTTGTTTTAACGATGTGCAATCTGACAATCACAACATTATTGTAGACGATATATCGCACACCCCTACGGCCAAGGTCAGGAATTTCATAAAAAAATACATTAAATGTCACTTTTTAAAAAAACACATTAAATCGTAAACCCCCATAACACGTGGAATATATGACATGTCGCATGGGATCATTCTGAGATACTTTTGCTTCTTTTTTAAAAAGCTTGATGCTGGCCAGAATGAATTTATACTAATAGTACAAATGCAGACAATGCCTGTAGCGCAGCTCATAGAGTCAGATTAAATGAGTGATTAATAGATGTCTGGGTAAAATGGATCCTACAGAATGAGTGAGTCATCGCCCACACACACACACACACACACACACACACACACACACAAGGCAAGATCGAATGTGGTAACCATGTCAATGGACCAAAGTCATTCAGCACTGGTCTTTAAGAATGAGTTTGTGCAGAATAGATGGTTGCCATAGAAACATTTCAAAAGATGTAGCCATGTGCTTGAACAACCATTTATACCATATTTATTTTTAACCATTTTAGCATCTTCAGCTAATAGCACTCACTCAAATCTTGATTGCACACAGTTGGTATCATCATGTCACCAGGTTTACTCTGACAGATGGCTGTTTCTCATGGGGTTTCTAATGTACTGTCACACGCACACACACACACACACACAGTCTAATTCCTCTCTAATCGTATTTGATTTTTATATTTTATGATATTAGTATTTAGACTAAATCATAAAAATAGGTACACCTTAACTGTATAGTGATATAGATGTTTTGGCTAAAAATATATCAAGATCAATAAGTTTTTTTTTTTTACTACAAGAATAGTTTAAATTGTTCAAAAGTAGCAGTTGAAACATTTATAATGAAATAAATGTTGTTCTTTTGAACTGTCTATCAATCAAAGAATCTTGTGTCATGATTTCCACAAAAATATTTCTGAAAGATCTTGTGACACTGAAGACTGAAAATTCAGCTTTGCATCATAGAAATAAATTAAATTTTAAAATATATTCAAATAGAAAAGTTCTTTTAAATTGTAAAAATATTTCACAATATTTCTGTTTACAGCCTTGGTGAGCAGAAGAGACTACTTTCAAAAACATTTTTAAAACATCTTACCGACCACAAACTTTTTAAACGGTAGTGTGTATATATACTGACTAGTTAATTTTGAAACTACATTTTTGTGGTAAACACTAGAAGCTTCAATAAATTCCATATTTTGAATTAATATGTCATTATCCTCTGTGTTTTTTGCCCTCCCACCATATTAAACTGCTTTACTTGCAGAAATGAAGGCACATGCATCAGCAGTTGTGAGACCCGTAGATTCACTTTAAGAGCACACAGTTTCATATACGTGTCTGCTAATCTGCCTCGCAGGAACCCTGGGGTTAATAAAGCATTATAAGATTGTATCCATGTGCTCCATAATGGCCAGAGTGCAATGTATCACAGTCTAAAACTGTCTCTCTCCTCTCTCTCTCTCTCTCTCTCTCTCTCTCTCTCTCTCTCTCTCTCTCTCTCTCTCTCTCTCTCTCTCTCTCTCTCTCTCTCTCTCTCTCTCTCTCTCTCTCTCTCTCTCTCTCTCTCTCTCTCTCTCTCTCTCTCTCTCTCTCTCTCTCTCTCTCTCTCTCTCTCTCAGGCCCTGCATCAGCTCTATTATGATCCTAACATTGAGAATAAGAATCTGGCTCAGAAATGGCTGATGCAAGCTCAAGTGTCTCCTCAGGCCTGGCAGTTCTGTTGGATTTTACTGAGACCAGAGAAGGTAAGGACATCCAGTTCTTTTTGTTGCACTGTCATTCCCTCTTTTTCCAGCTGTGCTTGTCCTTTATACCCAAGTTAAATGGGTTGGGAATGCTGTTTCACAATGACTTCTACTATTTCTGGCAGTTGCATTGCAGCAGCTGCCGTTGCATCAACTAAACCACATCTCAACCTCAGTTTTCTATTTAATTTGGTTTCATTTGACAAAATGAACTCAAAATTTAGTTATATTTCATCCCAAAATTTACAGAAAATAGTTAATTGTGTTTTGCATAAATAATTTTTACACATTGTAACTTCACAACTTTCCATCCCTTCGTAAATGCTTTGCCATTTAAACAATAATGTTTTATAATGAGAATTTATCTTTTTTTGTATCACAGTAATGAAATGGAGGGGCCAAAAATGTGCTTAATTGTCATGGAAATAGCATCATAATGCAACAGTATTAATCATCCTAAAATGAAAAATAGGCTAAAATAAATGCAAAATACATTTTCTTTTGATTTGATATCTAGAGTGAAATATGACCCGGTTCTTCAAAAGGATTTATGATATTCAAACAAAGAAGGTTCTTTCATGTTTACTCCCTAACATGATTTTCGTATTTTCTATTACTTTGAGGCCATGTCACCCCTGTAAAGGTCAAAGATTACACAACATCTAAAGGTTACATGTTTATCTGTTGAATTTAGGTAGCTTTAAGTGACATTCGTTTTCTCCTTCCTTTACACAGTTATTTAGCTTTATTTTTTTATATTAATGTATGTAATTTAATCATTCATTTAAGAGATTCATTCAAAAATGCTGATTCATCCAGCAATGAAACAAGTGAAGTATTTATGATTGAGTCATTGAATCATTTATTCAAACAGATTTATTTCAGATAATTAATTCAAATGAAACATTTTGAACAGACTGCAGCAATTAACATTTTGTCAGAACCTCTAGTAAGTTACATGTTATTTTGTCTCGTCTGTTCAGAATTGAAATTTTTATTTGAAACAAGAAAATTATGATTCTCAATTTATTCTGAATCGTGCAGCTCTATTGTCCATTCAAAGAATTGAGTTGTCTATTGTCTCTTCTTGCACTGGAATGGTTT
The DNA here is from genome assembly GCA_030578275.1 of Meda fulgida. Classification (NCBI taxonomy): domain Eukaryota; kingdom Metazoa; phylum Chordata; class Actinopteri; order Cypriniformes; family Leuciscidae; genus Meda; species Meda fulgida. The sequence continues at coordinate 4,339,611 of CM060635.1, forward strand.
AAAATCATTTGAATGTTTAAATTGGCAAGACTTAGAAAAACGTGCAAATGATAAACTTTCACTCTATATGATGGTTAAACTTAACAATTACTCTTTTCACATGCGTGGCGACCCGTGGGGCCGGTCTGTGCAGATCATTGACGATCCATTACACCTCTTACATATACTGTGGAACAAAATATTGTTTTTGAAATGTTATTTAAAAAAATTATTATGAAAATAAGCCAAACAATTTGGCTTGTGACACACCTTTTGTTCTTGAATTTTGAATTATTGAGTGTTTTCTTGTCTTTAATGATGCTTGAAATTTATATTATATTTATATCATTTATGATATTCAGCTACAATTAAATGTTTTGCAATAAGACTAAATGTGAATGATATCTAAGTTGTTGTTTCTTACCTTTTTGGAATTGAAATTAGGAAGAATCTATAAGAATCGGAATCAATAAGCAGAATCGAAATGGAACTGGAACCATTAAAATTCAAACCATACTCAACTCTTCTGATCATCACAAACTTTGTGCCGACTAATGATGCAAGAAGACTTTATGCTCTGTACACGTTTCATCTGATTTCTTCTTCAAGGAGTCTATTAAAAAAAACCACACACAATCAAAAACTGCATGTCTTTCTCCTTCTCCGCAGGTTCCAGAGATCCAATACTTCGGCGCCAGTGCCCTTCATACCAAGATCTCTCGCTACTGGGGCGACATCCCCGCCGAGCAGTACGACTCGCTCAAAACCCAGCTGTTTTCTCAGATCGCTCGCTTCGCCTCCGGCTCTAAGATCGTCCTAACCCGCCTGTGTGTGGCTCTAGCGTCCCTCGCCCTCAACATGATGCCCGAGGCGTGGCCGGGGGCCGTGACGGAAATGGTGCGCATGTTTCAGGAAGAAGGAGGCGAGGTGGACGGGCGCGCACGCTGCTTGGCCCTGTTGGAGCTCCTCACGGTCCTACCGGAGGAGTTTCAGACCAGCCGGCTACCGCAGTACCGCAAGGGTCAGGTGAGGGGCGCTCTGGGCCGTGAGTGGGTGGCTGTTTACCCGCTCCTGCAGCAGCTGTTACGGCAGCCGGACTCGCCTCCGCTGGTCAAAGCCCGCGTGCTCAAGTGTCTGTCGAGCTGGGTTCTGCTGGACGTTCCTCTGAACGAGAGCGAGGGATTGGTCGAGGCCAGCTTCACGGCACTGGCTGATCCGGAGCTGTTCGATACAGCTGTGGAGGCCATCGTCAACACCATCTCACAGCCCGACTCACAGAGGTTAGTCTTCATCACTGCACTACTCAGATAAAACACATGCAGTGGGGCAGGAAAGCCAAAGCGTCTCGATCGCCCCCAGGCGACTGGTCCTAGTATAGGTCATAAACCCCGCCTCCCTTTGTTATTCAATGGGACGTGAGACCAACTAAATTAAATTACACTTCATTTTTCCAAAGATGGTTTCTGTCATTTACTGTAGTTTTTTTCACGCTGATTTAAGTTCATGTGTTTGTTTTTAAAATAAGTTTGTTTTTAGTTAGTTATTTGATGCTATAAAAACAGTGGTGTGACGTCATGATTGACAGATGTGATTGACAGGTTCTCTGAGCGAAGTAGTCACTAAAGCACCAACAGACTTTTTTCGGGATCTTGTTGCGTCTCTTGATGCCATTTTTATGTCTAAAATGAGGATAACAAAAAAAATAAGACAATGACTAACAATCCATTCAAATATAGGCTATTACTTCTGTATGAGAAAGCAGAGGTGTGTTGCATTTTTAACTGGTTGCTAACATATTGAATGTATGTTAACAATAAATTATAGGATGCTAACCTAGCTAAAACGGACTGCATGTGCTAAATATAAAATTGATTTAGCTGTCCACCAAATTGTGATAGTTGTTTAATTGTAGTAATTTTACAGTATAGGATATATTAATGTGTTACTTTTTAATTATGACTATGTGGTTAGTAGTTGTATTTACCTTATTTTAACAAAGTACTGCCTTCAGCAGACATCAAAATTGGAGCAGAACGGAGCAGACCACTTAAAAAAAAGTGCAGGGGCGTGTGCTTGCGATCGATTCTGCGAGAGTGAGGGCAGGGCCTTGAGTTCATGGCTTTACTTCCTGCTCACTACTGTGCAGACTCAAGTCCCAGGATGTCAGCGCCATATTGGGACACTGGCGGCTTCACTTCTCACCAATGAAAGAGAGCAAAGGGGCGTCGTCCATCTTTTTTTATGGTTAAATCAGACATTTGGCATTATGAGGACCCACAAATATTCCCCCATTGCATTATTATACATTATATTCAACATTAAATATAGTAGTTTAATGTATTAATATCACTGAAACACTCTTCAATGCAGCCATTCGTTGGATCGCTTACACAGACTTTCCCGGTGCTCGCTATGTCCTGTCTCTGCCTCTATTAACGCACTTAAGTGATAAGAATAGACCATCTAAAATTCTTTGAATCATCAGACCACAAAAATTAAAAACGTGATATGGTGATTTAAATTATGTTTGTGGAAAAGCTTCACTTTGAGGAAAAGCGTGAATGCGTTTCAGATCAGAGTCAATCCCTGTTCTTCATATAAAGCGATCGTGTCTCTTCATAAGACTTGGATTAGCCGCTCAATTGATTATTTTTCAATGCCTTTGACCTTTTTTGGATCATTTAAGTTTTAGGGGAATGGACAGAAATCTCTCAGGTATCATAAAAAGTTTGGAAGTTGAACGAAAACCTTGAGGCCGGGACACACACAAGCCGACGGCCAGCCGATCGGACAACGGCGAGCTGTTTTTGAGCATCGGTCGGCTTAGTTTTTCTGCACTGTTGGCTCTAGACGGACGGCGTGTGTTTTTTGGGCTGATTCAGCAAGTTGAATCAGTGTCGGGCCGTTGGTGTGAGAGAGAACTCTGATTAGCTTTACGAACGAGTCAGTGCACTTTATACAATTATATATATATTTCAAATTTACGATAAAATATGACCTGGACAAGTTCTTGTGAGATGCACCCAAATATATATTTTATAATGTACAATTTGAGTAACTCTCAATCCAGTGTCGGACTATTGTTCTTACATTTGTGATTTATATCATAATTATATGCTTTTTTCTTTTTTTGCAAAGAGCAAAGTATTTTTACATTTAGTTTTACATTGAGTTATTAGTAGCTATTGTTATTGTTTATGTAAATATAGGCTATATATATATATATATATATATATATATATATATATACACACTTATAATAAGTATATATAGATATACTCTTCAGTAAGCCTGCTTGAACAATATGAGATGCATATGCATCTTTAGGAATATCAGTGAATGCAAAAATGTGTACAACGTGATGGAAAGAGAGAGAAAATGATCTGAAGGACAACATACACAGGTGAGAGAGAGAGAGACAAAGGCAAATTGAAACACAGTCACATCAGAGGAGAGAGGGAAGGGGCGGCGGCAGGTTCATTTCAAGGATGGCTGGCGTTTCCATGGAGACAGAGCGAGGGAGCGATGTCTTACGCTCTGGTTGGTACAGACTCGACGGGATCCCACCCCTTCCCCCCTCAGAGAAAGCAAGAGCCAGCGGATGCTGAGGACGGGCCTTTAGAGGTGAAAGCTTCCTTGATTGTGGAAAGCTGGTTGTACGAGGTTAAAGTGCTTCTGCCCTGATGGAGACAGACGGTTGTTCACCGCTCAAGTGCTTGACTCTAATCCTGTAGTTTAATAGTTTCTACAGGTGTCTCACATGGTAACGGCTGAATTCACTTCACAGTGCATGAGAGATCTGATTAGGACAGGTGACCTTTAGAGGGAGGTTTGGGTTTTTCATGGGAAGTCTGTGCAGCAGGGCTGATTGGAAGCATGGAGTTTTTTTGGATTGGATTTGTATTCGTTGTATTTCATTTTATTTTCAGGGCTAGATTATATTTTTAGATTATATTTTTTGCAATGTATTGATCAACACTTGCTGTTCTGGAACTCACGAAGTCCACAATAACCTTTTTGCTGCAGTAATAACAAAAACAAAAGAGCAATTTAAATAGAATTTTAATGTAATTCACCTTTAGAATATAGAATTGGTGATTATAAAATATCAATCAAATATATTAATAATATTAATCAAATACAATATTGACAAGAGAAAAATGCTAGCTGCTCTTGGCTGAATAACTTCATAGTTTTAATAAGCCTTCTGAAACCGAACATTAACACATTATTATGCATATTAAGAATCTCTTTGGCTCATTTGAATTACATACATAATTAAACTGTGAATTAATTCCTTCTCAATCAAACTGACCGCACTGAATAAATATTGATTATTATTATTTAGAGCTGCACAAATCTAGATAAATTGAGAATCACGTTTTTTTATTTTTATAGAGAGATCATGATTCTCCCACGATTCTGAACAGACAACTAAACAAAATAACATTCATTTTACTAGAGCTTCTGACAAAATATTATTGCTGCAGCGTATTTAAAAAAAAATATTAGTTTGAATTATTTTTTTTAAATCGGTTAAAATGAATGATTCATAAATACTTCAATTGTTTCATTACTGGATGAATTGTTTTGAACGAATCTTTTGAATAAATGATTCAATGACAAAAAAAATGTTAAGTCACTTGTCGCCACCTACTGGCGTAACGATGTAATCAATACAGTCATTATTTGAAGCGCCAAGTTACTTTCAAAAGGTAATTTTTAAAAGTGTTTATATCTGAATTATCCCGGTACTTGTAACAGAAATAATGATGCTGTGTGGTTGAAAAGACTGAGGCTTTCATAAATAAACATGACAACTGCTCTCTCTGGGTCAGCGCCAGTGCCAACGCGATTTGAATGTCCGAATATGATTTTGTCAAAGGTTTAATAGACAGAGACGAATTGTTGTCATTTAGGAATAAGATCACGTGGGTGTTTGAAAACAGTTTTTTTTTTTTGCATCTCTAGTATTATTAATGTATCATTTTGTTAACAGTTGCATGTGATTTTTGTTTTTTTAAGCTTTTTTTCCATTAAATGAGCTAGATTAGACTCCTCCCTCAGGCCGTGTTCGTGACAGACAGTTGATTTGATGAGTAAACACATGGACAGCTAGCGTGCGAGTTTTTACTCTCAGCTGTCATATTTTGATCTGTTGCTGAACGTGTGAAGTGTGTGGTCCACCCGCAACCACTCAAATCTCTTTGTGTGGTGCTTTGTGTTCAGTATGGCAAACGTGTCACTTGCTCTTAAAGGACACATCAATGATTCTGCATTGATTTTTGTTATTCATTTCACCTTGGTCTTTTTCTCCATCATGCATGGTGCCTCGTCCTCTCTCGTTATCCTCTGTCTTCATCACCTCATCGCCTCCTCTCACTGTTTAAACACATTACAATCAAGCCTCTCGGGAGGATGCCATTGGACCAAATGCATCCTGTTGCCAGGCAACTCATTTCATCTGTCTCCTGGTGTTTGAGAGTAATTGCACAGAGAGGCAGAGGGAGCGTCTGTGTCCGTAAAAACACAGTGAGATGGCAGAATTCAAACAAGGATAGAGAATTAGAGGTGAAAATAAGTCTGTGCTCTGATGTAGTAAACTCAAATTGGTCATTCTGAGACATGAAAGCACACGCACAGAGATGAGAAACTCTGAGCCTGAAATGAATGTTGTACTTATGCCGCATAATGTCATCCAAGGTTATTCTTGTTAACTTATACTCCGAAGCTGTTGAATGCTTGAATCTGATTGGTTGACAAACGTTCAAAGGTATGCAATAATTTTGAGGGAAACGCACGGCTAAAGTAGTTCCAGGCAGGTCTCGACCTCATTACAGCTCCATATCACTTCGCCAATTATTTAAGTTATTTCAAAGGTCCTTACAGCCTACAGCAGCAAAAGAACCAAAACCCACGACGACACTGACCAAGCAAATAAATATAGTAAACAATAGAATAAAAAATTGACAAATTATGTCCATGTTTTTTGCCACAAAATTAAGTTTTATTATAAATGGAAAGCACATATTCTCTTTCTCCTGCTCAAACGCACACACATACGTACAGTATGGACACACACTTGCACAGAAACGTATTGTCAGCGCTGCTCTGACGATTTTGTAAGTAAAATAGTTTAACAACTTAAAAGCTATAAAACGTTTCTCACTAGCAAGGTAATAACAGCGCTCTTCTTGGAGCAGATAAACTTACAGTATTGCATTTATTAGAGATGCTGCAGCTGAACACTGTTGAGAGACACGCAGACTGAGGTAATTCATACACGCTTAATCTCTCTCTCTCTCTCTCTCTCTCTCTCTCTCTCTCTCTCTCTCATAACTGCATTACTAACTGCTTTAGTTGCTAACAATGGCTCGCCTCCGTTACTAGCTCTAAAATTATGTTTTGGAATTAGCAACAAAGGCTTGGGATTAGATGCGTAAGAAATTAGTCCTACACACAAGAGTGTTTTAAGGACAAAAACCTGACAAAAAGTTTTAAAATACATGATCTGAAGGATGTTTTGAGGTGTGTTAACCGTAGTATAAGCGGAAATAATTGACTCTGGGCCGTTGAATTATTGAAAAATAATGCACTGGTCGTATTACCACCTCGAGTGTGCGTTATTTTTCGAATAAGTCAACAGCTCGTTGCCAATTATTCCTTACATAGACTAGTAGTTTGAAGATATTCTGAAGTCATATAATGAAATTTAAATCGTTATTCACTGAATCTTGAACTGTTTATGAGAGCATAGATCAGATTTATCAGTGATACAGTCACTTTTGGCCACTTGTATCCGGATACATTTAAAAACACTCTGCGTGTGTTTTTGTCCAGCGAAAGCTTACCTTTTTGAAGACGCTCTTCCAAGTGGATACATTTGAAAACGACACATTTTCCATCCATCCATTTTGAGTGCAACCAGTGAAAGTTGGGATATTGTACTAATAAAATGGTCGTGACAGAAAAAAAGCATTATTAGAATATTAGTATGGATTGTGGTCTTTTTTTGATGATATATGCATGCACAGTAAGATCATTTTAGCGTTTCAGAGGCTTCATTGTGGATGAGCAACTTTTGGAAAATGCTTAGAAATGCAAGTGTGGACTGAGAACGTCTTGAAAGAAAAACACATAGCCTTTGATTAGCCCAACGCTCACCATCTCAACACAAACAGGTGTGCTGTGACATTTTCCTGATGGTGTTGAAAGCCCTTCTTGACCTTGACTGCGTGTCATTGACATGATTATTTATTTATTTAGAGCCTATTCAAGTAAAAGCATCTTAAAACCCGAACTCATAAATAAATGCTTGCGCCAGAGCCACAGTCTCACCAGCCATAAGATCAATGAAGCCAGCAAGGACAGGACTAGCAAACACTGCACTTTAAAGGGGCCACATTCTTCATCTGGAGATGTGTCGTGACTAATTTACTAGCCGTCCAACAACCAGCTAGTTTATCTAGATTTTTATTTATATAGGATCTTTCAAAAATTATTTTAATATGCTGATGTGCTGCTCAAGAAACATTTCTGATTATTATCAATGTTGAAAACAGTTGTGCTGCTTCATTTTTTTTTTTTTGTGCAAACCATGATACTTTTTTTTGTAGGATTCTTTGATGAATAGAAAGTTTAAAAAAAAAACAGGATTTATTTAAAATGGAAATCTTTGTAACATTATAAATGACTATTTTTTTCATCAGTTTAATGCATCCTTGCAGAATAAAAGTATCAATTGCTCAAAAAATAGTTTTCATTAGCATTTTCCAGCTTTTCATTGTTGAACCGAGTGCGACTTTGAAAATATTCCAAGTTTCCATTGACTAGAAATTTGGACAGTACACTGAAACAGGAAAAGCTGCACGCCATGAAATGCCAAAATGCCATGCAAAGGATATTTAATATATAATATATTAATGGAAAGCATAATGCTTTGAAATGAGCAGGTTTACACAATAAATAGATTGTAGCGTAATCATTACTTTCGGTACTTAATGAAATGTTGTGTCATTCATCTTAGATGATGTTTTAATTACTGTGCAATGTGTGCATCCTGTTATTGCTTCATCTGTGAAGGATGCGTGCAAAACTGCATTCGAATTTGGACAGAACATTGTGTCTCTGCATGCAACATAAGCTTTCTGCCTGCCATTGAAACGCCTTTAAATGCTGCCAACATGGGTTTTGGAACAGACCTTGTGTTTACATAGTACATCAGTATCTTATTTTCTTTTTAAAGAAAGAGCAAGAAATATAATCTTTTCCATGATATGAACCCTTTAAAAAAAACATGAGATCCTTCAGTGATGTTTAGTGTCTGCTTGGCAGCCATTGTCTTCCTTCAGCACGGCAGAAACGGGTTTAAATGAAGAAAACAAGACCTATCGAATAGTGGAACATGTCTTTGGTATATCGTATGGACTCGTCTATAATTTATTATCATCACATTACATCACAATCTGTGCATTATCGTCAAACTCAGCACATTCTCAGAGAAAATTATCCTGTTTTATCATGTGATCTTTAGCACAAATGTTTTTGTTGATTTAAAATCAGACTGCTGGAGGTTTAATGGTTAATTTTATCTGTAATTTTTATTGTAGTTTTTGCTACAAATAAAACTAAACGGTTTGAGTCAGATATGTAAAAAAAACATTTAGATTTTTGCCTCCATCTGAATAAAGCCTAATAGATGAGCGTTTAAGGGTGTGACGCTGAATATTTTAGTTTCATTAGATGTTTGCCCTAATGAACCGCTCTTTAATGCCACAGAGCCGCGATCTCTGATGTGTCTGTCGAGCGCTGAGCCTCAGACGAGCCAGTAATGAGCCGTTCATACTTTTTCTCTGTCCATACCTCATTAACGTTTCCACTTGTGTGTCCTTTCTGCTGTTGACACCAAAGGGAGGATGAGAGGGGAGAGAGAGAGAGAGATGGGGAGAGAGAGAGAGAGAGAGAGAGAGAGAGAGAGAGAGAGAGAGAGAGAGAGAGAGAGAGAGAGAGAGAGAGAGAGAGAGAGAGAGAGAGAGAGAGAGAGAGAGAGAGAGAGAGAGAGAGAGAGAGAGAGAGAGAGAGAGAGAGAGAGAGAGAGAGAGAGAGAGAGAGAGAGAGGAGAGAGAGAGAGAGAGAGAGAGATGGGGAGAGAGAGAGAGAGATGGGGAGAGAGAGAGAGAGAGAGAGATGGGGAGAGAGAGAGAGAGAGAGATGGGGAGAGAGAGAGAGAGAGAGATGGGGAGAGAGAGAGAGAGAGAGATGGGGAGAGAGAGAGAGAGAGAGAGGGGGAGAGAGAGAGAGAGAGAGATGGGGAGAGAGAGAGAGAGATGGGGAGAGAGAGAGAGAGAGAGATGGGGAGAGAGAGAGAGAGAGAGATGGGGAGAGAGAGAGAGAGAGATGGAGGGAGAGAGAGAGAGAGAGAGGGAGGATGAGAGGGAAGAGAGAGAGAGAAGAGAGAGAGAGAGGGGAAGAGAGGGAGGATGAGAGGGGAGAGAGAGAGAGAGAGAGGGGAAGAGAGGGAGGATGAGAGGGAAGAGAGAGAGAAGAGAGAGAGAGAGGGAGGATGAGAGGGAAGAGAGAGAGAAGAGAGAGAGAGAGGGGAAGAGAGGGAGGATGAGAGGGAAGAGAGAGAGAGAGAGAGAAGAGAGAGATAGAGGGGAAGAGAGGGAGGATGAGAGGGAAGAGAGAGAGAAGAGAGAGAGAGAGGGGAAGAGAGGGAGGATGAGAGGGAAGAGAGAGAGAGAGAGAAGAGAGAGATAGAGGGGAAGAGAGGGAGGATGAGAGGGAAGAGAGAGAGAAGAGAGAGAGAGAGGGGAAGAGAGGGAGGATGAGAGGGAAGAGAGAGAGAGAGAGAAGAGAGAGAGAGAGGGGAAGAGAGGGAGGATGAGAGGGAAGAGAGAGAGAAGAGAGAGAGAGAGGGGAAGAGAGGGAGGATGAGAGGGGAGAGAGAGAGAGAGAGAAGAGAGAGAGAGAGGGGAAGAGAGGGAGGATGAGAGGGGAGAGAGAGGGGGGGGGGGAGAGACAGAGAGAGTGAGTGTGAGAGAGAGGGAAAGGACAGATTGTTCCAGAAGCGCTGCGATGGCAGCAGGGGTGAGGAACATGACTGAAGTTCATGTGGGAATGAGGTAACAGCTGTAGACAAATGAAGGAGATCATGATGATGTGAAGAGAAGAGAAACTGTACATTTTGCAGATGAGAGTTAATGTTCTCCATTATGTTTTTGTCAAGAGAGCATTATGGGAATGTGTTTAGAAGTAAATTAGCCAAACAAGTCATTCTAATGTACAGCATGAAATGGATATTTCATCCAAAAATGTCTGTCATTAATACTCACCCTCATGTCTTTCCAAACCCGAAAGACATCTGAGAGTCTGACAGAATTTTGACATAAATCTGTGAGCTTTCTGTCCATCCATAAATAGCTTATGTCCCATTGTATTGACTTGATGAAATCAATTGTTTTAAAAGGGCATTGCAAAAGTATGGCAATGCTGACAGACATAATTATTGCAATACATATCAGATAACGGTAAAATCTAAAACTTGGCAAGGCTATTTCCAGGCAAAGTAGTAACTTGTTTAGAGATTGGCATTGTTACCAACTTAGACATTGTCAGTGGACAGCAAATCTGATGCAATGCAAACTAAGTCGATTTGTGTTTTATTTCTGTCACTTTCCGTTTTTGCTTGCAAACTCTTTTCAGTTCATGGTTCAGTTGTTGTGGCTCCAAGCTACAAGTAGTGGCCTGACCTTCTTTCCATTATTTACGGATATGACATTTACACATGCAGTTGAATGATGAAAGTATGCAGTTTCCTGGGAAATCCATCTTGAGAGTTTATTTTTGAATAAAATATAAATATAATTAATTATAGGCTTACCATAGTGGTTATGGGTGAGGCAAAAACACGGTTTGGACGATGGTTTTATGATGTACTGATGTGCTCCTTTTTATTTCAAACTAAAAAAGTTACCTGTGATGCTAATGTGTTGCTAATATGGTTTCATGTCGAGTCCTGAGCATTGTCGTGTGGATTGTGTCCGTTTGTTTCAGGTACGTGAACACTCTCCTAAAGTTGGTGCCGCAGGTGCTACAGTTACAGGAACAGTTACGTGACGCCGTACAGAATGGAGACATGGAGACGTCACATGGCATCTGTCGAATCGCCGTCTCTCTGGGAGAGAATCATTCAAGGTACAAATACGCGCAATAGGTGAAGAAAATGTAATTTTGAGCACTGGTAGAAAAGGTGAAACATTTTCTAAAAACATTTATAGAGCTGTTATTAATTATAAAATAATTGACCCTATAAACCTGAATAACAATCTTTTCTATCATTATAAATGTCTTTGTCACTTTTGATAAATTTAATGCATCCCTGCTGAATAAAAGTAAAAAAAGAAAAAGATCTTACTGTCCACAAAAATATAATGTATATAATCGGAGCTTGACATTAACTTTTTTGCTCACCAGCCACTGTGTCTAGTGGTTTTCCAAAGTAACTAGCCACTCAGCATTTTCACTGGCCACAATTTTGACATCGATACCATAGGGAAAAACTGCCATATAGACCTTATGTAGCCCCGCCCCTTTTCAGCGCTGCGCTCGTTGTCTTTTGACTTCCGGTCTGTATTTTCACAGCGATCTTGCATAGGTATGAATGAATGGCTCGTTAAAAAAAAAATCCCAGTCGGCATTTGTTAAGGCATCTGCTTTACAATGCTTATGATAAAGATTACAATGCTCATGATAACTTTCATTAACTACAATAAGTAAATCCACTTCACCAGCTAATTACTCCTCGACAGCGATGCCATAGAAATATACAGAGCGACCGCAAAAACAGAAGTTCAAAGACAATAATCTAAAGATGGCGGCGCCCTCGTTTCTCTGGTGCATAATGTCTATAGATAAAATTATTTGGTACCAGGTATATTAGGCTCCTGTCACTCTGATGTAGACCTGATGTACTAGTACACGTTTTCTTTCTCAACTGTTTACGTTCACTTAAAACAGATACTTAAAACTGACTGTGTTTATGTGAATACTCATCAAGAATGGCATTTTGACATTATTTTGTGTGGATTTGACTGTTTAAGCACAATAAGCAGCGAAAAACAACTCCATTTAGTACTGAGAGGCGGCTTTATGTGCCGCACTTTGGGTGTGAGCACAAAATCCGCGGGAATGAGTAACATTATGCGCAATGCACTCAATCCCATGCTGAAATTCAAGCCCTGTAACACCAAGAACATTCATCTGGAGCAAATGAACCAAGTGAGTGAGGGGAGGCGGGTTTGTGCGTCAACTCGCTGCCGGAGAGATGAGTGAGAGAGAAAGCGCAGCTGGTATCGTGGAAAATGAGTATAGGAAGCGTTTCAGTATCAATATGTATCTAAAAATCTATATTTTTGTCAACACTACATTGCACTGTTTATTATTTCAGATGTTTTTTTTTAAAAGACTACAATTGAAAAAAAAAAAAAATATATATATATATATATTATAAGCTTTCCTGTAGCTCGAACAGTCGAGCGTTGGCGCTTGCAACGCCAAGGCCATGGGTTTGATTCCCAGGGAAAGCAAGAACTGATAAGAATGTAAATGTGTACCTTGAAATGCAATGTAAGTCGCTTTGGATAAAAGCGTCTGCCAATCATAAATGTAAATGTAAAATATATATTAAATATAAAATTCAACCTGCCAAAGTGGCTGTTAGGAGTGACTGCGCTTCACGCCACTGCTGAAATCAGTCAGTTAACAGTGTTAATGTCAAGCCCTGTATGTAATATTGACTGATACTGGAATGGTCAGTGTATTGCGTATCCCTAATGATAAAGATTTTCCAGATATGAAGCAGTGCTGGTGTGATGAAGGTCTCTTCTCCTCTTTTCTATCAGAGCTCTGTTGGAGCAGGTGGAGCACTGGCAGAGTTTTTTGGCACTGGTGAATATGATCATGTTCTGCACAGGCATCCCCGGACACTACCCTGTCAACGAGACCACCAGCTCTCTCACACTCACCTTCTGGTACACACTACAGGTGAGCCTCACTGCTGAGATCTTTAACCGGCTGCGTCTCTACCGACAGTGTGCCTGTATCTGTTCAGGACCTCAGTGGTGAGCAGGTGCACAGATTCATTAGTGCCTTTTGATGATAGTGATGATAAATGGATAGTCATACATTGTCCAAATTAAAGTCTTACGGTCACACAGAAGCAGAATATAATGTCAGTTCAGGACTTGCTACTGAAGTGTGAATGACTTTGACTTCAGTTACCTGTCCATACTGGCATTATTTAAGCCACTTCAGTCTGCTATTGTATGTACACAATTTTAGAGTCACACCTGTTCATTATTTGTAATGTGTTGTCTGTACTAGTGTGTTTAGTGGAGGTTTATTGTTTGTTTGTGTGTAAATCTGCAGTAGTGATGGAGAGTGGCTGTTAGAGACATTGAGCCGTCCTTCACACAGTCTCTGTTCACCTGTGCTGTGTGTTTACTGCAGTGTGTGTCGTCACGTGTTGAATATTCAGGAATGTCCTTTGCCTGTGTCCTTGCCTGTCTTAACAGTCTGCATTGGCTGAATATTTATGTCTATGTTTAAAGGCTTAAATCCAGTAGCAAAACTTGGTTTATGGATGTTCCATTCAATTTCTCCATAGAGAAATAGAATATTAACAATTTATAAACTTTTCAGTACAAACCTGCCATGCTCACTGAGGTTAAAACACTAGTCAGTGTGATTTCAACACAACATTTAACACTGCCAATTTTTCAACCGTGACAACCTAATTGCATGAAGCATTGCATATTATTATTTTCTTTTTTTTCATTTAAAAAATATATTATTTTATTTAGCTCCAGTATCCCAGCGACCCTACAAAAGACAAGTGGTTTGGATAATGGATGTATGGATATTATTGTTTTATATAAAATATTAATTATTTTATTTTTTGATTATATTTTTGAATTTGATGAAATATAATAATTACTTTATAAAAAATAAATGATAATTATTACTAATATTAATTGGCTGTCATATTAGTTAAGGCCCTGATATACTCATGGCGAAGTTCTTTTTTGTTCTTCGCTTAGGAGTAAAATGACGTTTGAAATGCGTGAGCTTCGATATACCGTTAACAAACATCCGACACCACACACACTGATGAAGGCATTTAGATGAATATATAAATATGTGCTGCTGCACATTTTCCTCTCAATAACAAAATAAACACAACAATATTTTTATGAAGCATAAGATAAGCATCTGATCTTAGCAACGTTGGCACAAGCTCTGCAATTCGGCACTCTAGTGAAGTCACGTTTACTTTTATAGCGCTTTATATAATAGATAGCTTAAAATCAAGCAGCTTTACCATATTAAACATGAAAAACAGTGCCAGTGTCTCGTTTCATCAGAAGTACAACTTAATTTTCTACCATCAAGCAAATCTATTTAAAAATAAATTAAATTAAACTGAAATCAAGATTTCAATTATTTATTTTACTAAGTAGCTGTGTGATAAGTGATTCTGACTCACTGGCTGTATTCTTCCTTACTTTATCATTAGTTTTTATTTGTGTTTTTATATAGTGTTTATTTGCTGATGTTTGGCCATGTGTTCCAGGATGACATCATGTCGTTTGAGGCCGAGAAGCAGGCTGTGTATCTGCAGGTCTACAGGCCTGTGTATTTCCAGCTCGTCGACGTTTTGCTGCACAAAGCGCAGTTCCCCACGGACGAGGAGTATGCTTCCTGGTCATCAGACGAGAAGGAGCAGTTCAGGATCTACAGGTGTGTGTGTGTGTGTGGGGGGGGGGGGCCTGGTAAACCCTACGTTATGGGGACAAAATGTCCCCACAAGGATGGCAATATTTGAAATCCTTGTTCGTGTGGGGACATTTTTTGGTCCCCATGAGGAAATCAGCTTATAAATCATACTAAGTGATGTTGTTTGAAAATGTAAAAATGCAGAATGTTTCCTGTGATGGGTAGGCTTAGGGATAGGGTTAGTGTAAGGGAATAGAATATACAGTCTGTACCGTATAAAATCATTATGTCTATGGAAAGTCCCCATAAAACATGAAAACACAACATGTACGTGCGCGTGTTAATATTACATTGTGAGGACCAAATATTCCCACTAGGATAGTAAAACGTGAAATCACCTACATTGTGAGGACTAGCCAATGAGGGAAATTGATTAAAAAACAATGTTTTATTAAAAATGTAAAAATGCAGAATGTTTCCTGTGATGGGCAGGTTTAGGGGTCGGGTTAGTGTAAGGGGAGAGAATATACAGTTTGCACAGTATAAAAACCATTACGTCTATGGAGAGTCCCCACAAAGATAGTGGACCAGACTGTGTGTGTGTGTGTGTGTGATTCATTTTCTCATGGGCCTGTTGTAACATTTTCTTCTACACTCAGCAGTTTCATGTTGGATTTGCTGAATTGGCACAGCAGACAATGTTGCTGTTCTTATTAGGAATGTGCAAAATTAAATATTATTAAAATACACAAATACTACAATTTAAAATGTTTTTAAATATTTAATATTTAATAATACTTTAATATTTAAATATTTAATATGTGTGGCTCAAACTTTTGGATTTATTTGTCTTAAAAAACGAATATCAACACAAAGCGAGTGAAGGGTTGATACAATAATGCATTTCTGTGATGTTTGACTCTTTTAGGGTGGATATATCTGACACACTGATGTACGTCTACGAGATGCTGGGAGCCGAATTACTCAGTAACCTGTACGACAAACTCGGGCGACTCCTCACCAACACAGAACAAACAACAACATGGCAGGTCAGAAAATAATGGATTCAGTTTTCATTGTTTTTGCTGTTTCATCAAACAAACAAAGCAAAGGGGCGAACTTTGTGCACATTGCTAGGGCTGCACAAGTAATTAAAATAAAACCGAAACTGATATGGCTTAGTGCAATTTATAAATTAGCAAAGACTGATTTCATTAAATAAATATATATGCTTCTTGTTTCATAGTGAAGCTCGGCTCTGTGTTCTTTTACACGAGAGCATCTCATGATCTGGTGCTTTCAGCTTCTCAGAGCGGCTCGGTTCACAGAAAATGTGGCTCCACATAAACACAGAAAATGCGGCTTGGGTCGCTTTTGAATGCGCCAACCCAAACTTGTAATGAGAAGCTCTTATAAACTGGATGCTGTCGACTTAAGATGATTTAAGGGCTACCTACGTTTTTCCGCCAAAATAAAAGCTTGTTGGTTTAACATTTGAAAATGAATAGATTAAGAGTAAATATAAAATTAATATGAATATTTATTTTATAAATTGTAAAAATATTATAATTAAATAAGTATTAGTGCTGTAAAATAAAATTATTATAATATAATAAGTATTGCAATGAACAATAATATTTCTTATTTTGTTTAACGTTTTTATTTGGTAATAATTATATAATTATTATTTGTAATATCATATTGATATATAATCACAAAATTGCCTATAATTGCATATAATTAAAAATTGTACAGCCGTATAAACAAAGATAGCAAACCTGAAGTTTAAAAACAAAAAAACTAAATCGTAATCGCAATTCCATCAGAAAAAAATGATTTTCCAACCCTACATGTGGTTTTTAACAGGAATGTGTTTATTTTGTTCCAGCATACAGAAGCACTGCTGTACGGATTCCAGTCCATCGCCGAAACGATAGATGTGAACTACTCTGATGTCATCCCAGGACTCATAGGCCTCATTCCACGAATCAACATAAACAACGTCCAGCTGGCCGACACCGTCATGTTCACGATCGGTGTGTGTGCTTGCATATTACACGGTCCTGTAACATTAAAAACAGTCGTTGTGCCATTTCTGTGTTTTAGGAAGTTGTCATTTGCAAACGTCTGAAGCAATTTAGGCTGTTTTCACACACTTTGGTCAAGACCAGACAATTACACATAATTGCTTTCCCACACAGACACTCAGTTTTGTGTTCCAGGCCAGATATTTACCCATTACGTCTCTCCCTGTAGGAGCGTTGGCGGAGTGGTTGGCGGATCATCCGGTGATGCTGAGCAGTGTTCTGCCACTGGTTTTACAGGCATTGGGCAATCCAGACCTTTCTGTTTCCAGCGTCTCCACACTAAAGAAGATCTGCAGAGAGTGCAAATACGACCTGCCCCCGTACGCTGCCAATATAGTCGCTGTGTCGCAGGTATTACATGCTCTAATGATGATACTAACACATATGAGACACATTTACACCGTTTTTCTCCTCTGAATGTCTTGTCTTTTTTTTTTTCTTGTATGCAGGAAGTGCTTATTAAACAGATTCACAAGGTGAGTTTGTATTTATTTTGATGAATAAACCCACTTGGTTTTGCTGAGATAAAGCTGATTTCATAGAGCTGTAAATGTTCATTTTTCGATCATGGTCAATTATATGATCATATAATTTCAATTATATGCCGTTCCACAGCGCTCAAAATGCTAAGGGGAAATGCTGGTGTCATCACATTTTTTAAATTTCAGTACAGACTTGGTACTAAAGTCAGTACTTTTGACAACACTAGTTTATGTACTGATATATCAATACATACGACAAGACTAACATAAACCAATTTCAATTTGTATGTATAGTATGTATGTATTTATTTTGAGATTGAATGGGTTTGTTCTGTATGGACATATGTTATTAATTTTATTTGTGCAGGTCTTTAATTTGATTAAAAAAAATTCAGCAGATCCCTGGGCATAATTGTCAAATATTGAAATAGGGTTGGCATTGATTTTTGGCACTTCGCACAGCTTTTCCACTTTCAGTGAGGACAGAAACAATACATGAAGCCTGAAATGCATCATGCCTGGTGTTACACCTGTTCCTATTTTCAATCTCTCTCTTCCTCTTTAGACGAGTCAGTGCATGTGGTTGATGCAGGCTCTGGGGTTTCTGTTGTCTGCACTGCCGGTGGAGGAGATCTTGAGGAACCTTCAATCTCTGATCACTCCGTACATCCAACAACTGGAGAAACTAGCACAAGAGACGGTGAGACATCAAACTGCTCCTCCTAAGTCCTCTCAGTCCTCTGGGTTTGTTTATCCATGTGTTCGTTTGGCTCGGTTGCGTTTGAACAGCCCCTGTGTCTGCGTGAGTGTGTCATAGGATGGAACATTTCTCAGCAGGAACAGATGGGCATTACTCTGGGCGCTGAAAGAGTAAACTGCAGGAGAAATCCGCTTAATGTTACAGAGAGCCCTGCACGGATTCATACTAAAGGGTTAGTTCACCCAAAAATTTAAATTCTGTCATTAATTACTCACCCTCATGTCACTCCAAATTTGTAAGACTTTCGTTCATCTTCGGAACACAAATGAAGATCTTTTTGCTGAAATTTGGGAGCTTTTTGTCCCTCCATTGACAGAACAGGGACAGAAAGCTCTCAGATTTAATCAAAAAGATCTTTATTTGTGTTTTGAAGATGAACGAAAGGCTTATGAATTTGGAGTGACATGAGGGTGAGTAATTAGTGACAGAATTTTCATTTTTGGGTGAATTATCCCTTGAAGTAAGCGATATTTTAAGCACAATATTTGATCACAAATAGAACTGTTGCCAAAAAAAGCTGAAGCAGGATCAATGTAAAAACTGCTAAAACAGCAGATCAGGGGACTGGCATTAACTGTTGTATAGTTTAAAATAATAATACCTATAATTGAAAATAACCGTCAAGCATTCTCTCTTTTACTGCCAAAACATCCTGGATGTAATGGAAGTGCTGTCCTTATTTGTTTTGAAGTTTATGCATACTGAAAAAGAGCAACATTTTTCGTTAGTCTGTCATTAATTACTCAACCTCGTGTCGTTCCAAACCCGTAAGACTTTCATTCATCTTCAGAACACCAATTAAAATATTTTTTATGAAATCTGAGAGCTTTCTGTCCCTCCATTAACAGCAACGTCATTGCAACTTTCAAGGCCCAGAAAAGTAGTAAAAACATCGTTAAAATAGTCCATGTAACTACAGTGGTTCAACTTTAATATTATGAAGCGGCGAGAATACTTTTTGTGCGCAAAAAACCCCCTGAAATAACAACATTATTCTACAATCAATGGAGACAGAAAGCTCTCAGATTTCATCAAAAATCTTCATTTGTGTTGTGAAGATGAACGAAAATTGTACAGGTGTGGAACGACATGAGGGTGAGTAATTAATGACAGAATTAAAATTTTTGGGTGAACTAACACTTTAAAGGGTTGATGCACTTCGAAATTAAAATTTCCTGATAATTTACTCTCCCCCATGTCATCCAAAGATGCTCGTCTTTCTTTCTTCAGTCGAAAAGAAATAAAGGTTTTTGAGGAAAACATTCCAGGATATTTCTCTATATAGTGAACTTCAATGGGGTACAACAGGTTTCATTGCAGCTTAAAGGGGCTCTACATGATCCCAGCCAAGGAATAATGTTCTTACCTAGCCAAACGATCCATCATTTTCAAAAAAAAAAAAAAAAAAAAAAACTTTTTTTTTTTAACCACAAATGCTGGTCTTGCACCAGCTCTGCGATGCGCCACACATTACGTAATCCCGTTGGAAAGGTCACATCTTTGATGACATGGGAATGAGTAAATTATCAGGAAATTTTTATTCTAAAGTGAACTAATCCTTTAATATATCATTGAAAAGTTGAAATCTCTTATGTGCAATTTACAACTAATTTTTTATTTGGTATTTATTGGTAAATACATATACATTAAATAATTGATTATTAAATCATCTTTGATTTCAGTTTTTGGCTAAAGAAAAACGTTTGGTGTTTTAATGAGAAATTAATTTAGGTGTATCACTATTTTTAATTTCTCTTAAGATATAACGGAAGGAATAAAACTATTTAATTAGTATTAAATACTCCCTGCCGCTCTACAGACATGAATGATGCCTCAAAATTGGCACCTTTGTCTTTTTTCAAAGTGTTTAGACTTACGATTACCATTTGGCTGAGATTAAAAAAAAGAGCAAAAAAAATCCATGTCTTCCATTGAAACTGAGACCAGAATATAACAATGGCTCACTTCAGTGAACAACTAAAACACCCTAGCAACTACATTGCAATGCCCTGGCAACCATATGCAAACATCATAATCTATATTCTAAATACTTTTGCATTGTATTTATTTTTCATCTTATCAAAATGCATGGAAATCTAAACTGATTTCACTCCTATTTCCTGTTCGGCTTCATATCTCGTCTCTCTATAAATGCTGCATGTCTATTTTTGACTTTCGTTTTCTAATATCTTTCCTCCGTGTCTGGTCCTTCCCAGAAAGACATTACATCAGCCTTAGTAAACAGGCTGTGATGGGGCGCTCACACAGCGTCCCCTGCTGGTCACAGACTCTGAGTCTAAACACTCGCGTCTCATGTATCGGCTCTGATGTTATTTTCAGACAGGGCTGTCAGTACAATGGCTAAAAATACCCAAAGTAAACAGGACCTCAGTGCACACTTCTTTACATATTCACGATTCCAGTTCTGATATCTGATTGGATGAGCTGTTTGAAGCAGTTTAATAGACAACACATGCATGCATCTCTGACATCATTTCCATTGAATTCTACATGAATGTTTTTTTTCTATTAAACTTATTATTATGTTCAATATTTTATAGTATCATGTTATAATGTTATTCCAGGTTAACCTTTTGAAGGGGAGGTCATTCGTGCACAGATGCCTTTGTTAAATGTTTAATTGAGCGTCTCTTTCCTTTTGTGCTTGTGTGCATGATGTCATAAAGAAAGTAAGACAATGTAGCGACTCGCTTTGCCTCTCCACCAATCACTGAGCTGTTGTCATGGAGCTAACAGCAGTAATTAGACTGTTGGCCTAATGGATGTTTAACGTCTGTTTAATTACCGCTGATGTTCCCGGGAGTGCCGGTTCAGAGCGTACGCCCACCCCACCCGCCGGGTCTCGTTAATTTAAATGATTCAAGGGATTTTTCTTGCTCTTTTCGTTAAATGTGTTCAAATGTAATGTCACAGTGTTATTTTAGTATCATTGAGATACTATTATAGTTTTTATTAGTAGTTTGAATTAGTTTTTATTTGTGTATTTTAATTTTAGATAAAGTTTCAGTAATTTTGTCGTTTTTATATAGTTTTTAGTTTAAGTTATTATAGTACATCAAGTTAAACTAAATGAAAATGAGAAATGCTTCCTTGGCTACTAGTTGAAATAAAATAAGTGATTTAAAAATATATATATATATTATTTTTTCAAGTCAGGTTTCTTTTATTTCAGGGAACAAAAATTATTTGTATTTTAATGGTTTTAGTTAACTATAATATCAGTATAATTATAAAATAATTGTACTTATTAATAACATAATTGTAAATAATAATTTACAAATATTATAAGTGTCTAATTCTATTTCACTGTAAAATAATGTATTTAAGAAAAATAAAAATTGTATTTTAAAATACAACTGTAAAATTAAAATGCTAGTATTTATTATTTCATCTCAATTTCTTTATTATCGCACTAAGCCATATTTAGATTTTATTTTGTTTAATTGTTGAGCCCTGATGAATAACAGTTTGAGCTATGCTAATATGTGAAGTATAGCCAATCACAATTGATGTCATTATAAACAGTTAAAGGTACAGTTGCAAAAACAGTCGGTTTAATCCAAAGTGTGATTGAGAGGGAAAATGGTCATGGACATCTAAATAACGACTGATTTTCTGCATGAAATCTGAACAAAATATAAATTGTAAATTGTAAAATATGGTAGCCTGGATGCTAGCCGAACTTAGCACCGCCCACAACATTCAAGGATGGGAAGTTCGGTTTGGACTTGATCCGTTGTGAAGTATGCCCGAACCAAAGCTGTTCGGACCAATCAAATTGTCAGGGCGGGCTTTATATGATGATGGACAGATGATCAACAGTAACGTAATCATCCACGTCACCAAAGAGCGCTTGGGTTGAATTCATTTACAACAAAGAATGGCTGCCCCCGGAGAATTGAGATGTAGATTCAGCCATCGCATCTGTTATAGAAGATGTAGACAGCATTCATTTTAAAAGAGGAACAGAGAACCGTGATCAAGGCATTTGTCGGTCGGAAAGATGTTTTTGCCGTCCTCCTACGGGATTCGGCAAAAGTTTAATTATCAGCTGGCCCCGATGGTCGCTAAGAAGAGGGGGCGCAATGAAAACCCTGTGGTCATTGTTGTTTCTCCTTTGGCCGCACTCATGGAGGACCAAGTGAAATAAGCAACAGAAATGGGCATCACGCCGTTGCAACTCGGCGTGCACGACGAGGTGGACATAACCAGCGGTCGTCGCCAGCTCTTTTCCGGAAACCCGGAATCCTCAACATACGTAATTTACTCCGTTGCTCTGATTGGTTGTAGGTCTATCCAATTGAGTGCAGAGGCATTTTCTTTCCTGGTTTGGTTGAAACGCCCCGTAATCACAGCCCAATGGAGCAGTATCAGACTCACATTCTGACTAGAATCTGCCGTATGTAGAATATGACGACGTCAGGCTAATGAAAAAGCATATTAAATAACAATCTGACCCTGTTTTCTCTTTTCAGCCCAACCCCTCGAATAAACTGGCCATTATTCACATCCTCGGTCTGCTGTCCAATCTCTTCACCACGCTGGACATCACCAAACAGGAGGAGGAGTCAGGAGAGAACGCCCCGCCCATCAAATCAGCCCCGCCTCAGACCGGCCCCAACCCTGTAAGCACACCTGCTCTCCACGGTCACATCCAAGCATGTGTTTCTGTGTGTCAGAGGTGGACTATTGTGTGTTTGTGTGTTTTAGGTGGTGGTGGTGCTCCAACAAGTCTTTGCACTGATACAGACGGTTCTCAGTAAATGGCTGAATGACTCGCAGGTTGTGGAGGTGAGATTCATCTCAAGCTCCTTATTCTGCATCACCTTTAAATTGTACCATAGTCATTGCTCACTATGGAAGCCGTATTTGTGCGCAGGACAGATTTAATTCTGCTCTCTGTCTCTCTCTCTGTCTCTCTCAGGCAGTGTGCGCCATCTTTGAGAAGTCTGTGAAAACTCTCTTGCACGATTTTGCCCCCATGGTGTCTCAGCTGAGTGCGATGTTGGGGCAGATGTACAGTACCATACCGCAGGCGTCTGCACTGGACTTAACCCGCCAGGTACACGACACACACACAATGACAAATGAATGTTTATACATGCAGTAATGTTAGGGTTCCTGCGGGTCCTTAAAAAGTTCAGTTTGATCAAGTTTAAGGCCGTAAAAGTAGCCTGGGAAAACCCAGACAACTTCCGGCAAATTTAGATTTGCTCTGAAAGTTAGTCTGGCAAAGAGCTCATTCAAGCCCATTTCCAATCCGTCGAAATCGAGGCACCAATCAAAAATAGTTGGGGTGTGCTTTACACGATGACGACAGCGCTGGGATTTTGAAGCAGATTATGTTGAAGCCTACATTACAAAGATGGATGCCGCCTTCGAACATCACTCGTTCGAATCAGCTATCGTGTCTGTTTTAAGCGATTTGAACGTTTCCTTTTTGTTAAAAACCGAGCAAAGAACAACACTCGGAGATGTTTCTCCGCCGGCCGCCACTCTGCATGCGTCATCTCCTTCATCGCTCTGATTGGTTTTAGGTCTACCCACGACGTCCGTTGGTGACGCCCCTCTGGAAATGATTTGTCTATGACGCTTTGCCAGACCATAACTCAGTTACAACTGAGAATGGTCTGGTTTTAACCAGGCTACCATAAAAGTCTAAAATATCTAAACTCTGCAGAAACCTACATGTGCTGTGTTGCTTCCTTTGTAGTTTCATTTGATTTATTTTGTTTTCTTGCAGATGGTCCATATATTTGCCAGCGAAACGAATCATTTTCCCCCAATCAAAGCACTGTTTGAACTGGTCACTTCTGTTACTCTGAACATCTTCCAGCAAGGTAGGCATGCTGGGAACAACCAGCTGCAGAGGGTGAAGGAAATCATGTGGTTTCGATGTCTTTACAGTCACTTTTTTCCTGTTGTTTGCATGTATCTGTTTTTTAAACCCACGCACACAGAAACAGAGTTCAGAAATGAGCATGTTTTTGAAACCGTTCTTGTTTTCTGAAATGGTGTGGTGTCTTTTGATCCTGTTATTCTGTTTGAGAGTTTTACCCAATGAGTTTCTCACACACACGCTCAATTCAAGGGCGTTTTCACACTAGAGTTTCTGATCTGGATCCGAATGCATTCAGTCCTGTTTACACCTGGTATTAATAGACATTTCGTGTGATCTGATTGATTGACAGGTGAGTAGGCGGTCCTTCACTGTTATCTGGGATAGATCAGAATGCATTGTGCAATGTGGTATCAATTATTTATCCATAACACAATTAAGCCCCTGTTTACACCTGTTCCTTTCACTCACCACTTGAGATCTTAATACCAAATGTAAATGGTGTCTTTGATGTCAAAGCAGGTTTCCGAATCTCTTTTCAAGACCTCTTTTCAAAATGTCTTTTTCTTTTTTATATTATTAATCATGATTGTTCTCATTTGAGAAATTTCTTTTTACATTTCATCAGAATTATTGCGCTTTCATGTAAGCAAAAATCAAGAGAACATCAAATCACATGAAGGATTTATGTTAACGTTTTATTATTAAAACAATGAAACATAAATTCCTATTCACTAAAAACATATTTAGGCCTAAATTTAAGATTAAGATTTAAGATGTAAACTTTCCATTTGTTTGGATTACACTGTTTTAACATAAACTAATACATTTATTGTGATGCAAATTGGTTAGTTATACATTAATGAAATGGTTAAGAAACCAGTAAGATGTCGGTAATAGTACTAATGAACTAAATTTGTTTTAAATACACAATAACCTGGTTTATCAATTTATCATCAATAAATCCAGTTTCATTCTCATACATTTTAACTAATTGAACATTGCTTGTCCCACAGCTAGCCATATTTTTACCATTAATACTTTTAAAACTTTTACTGAATACATTTCAAGGGGTTCTATTTTGCTTGTTTTCATGTTCATCTTTCTTTAGTGTGTAATGTTGCTGTTTGAGCATAAAAAAGGTCTGAAAAGTTATAAAGCACAAAATCCCTCCAGCGGGAGTTATTCTCTATATCAGTGTCAGTGTTTCTGAACTCCTGAAACGCCTCCATTGTAGTCTTGAGTTTCTTTCTGGAACAAACACTTCACAATATTCCTCATTTAAATAATTCCCACCCAAGGCATACGCAGAATAGAGGGGCGTGGCCTAAATATGGTGGAAAAGTGTTTTTGAACATTCAAGCATAAAACTTTTCTAATAGACCCCAAAAACAAAATAAATACTTTGTAAAAGCCCATAATATTGCCTCTTTAATAGTTTTCACAGTGAACAGATTTAGCTATTTGAATAAATGCATTTTGAAAATATGATTATTTAAATTAAAATCAAATAGATGCGAGTAGTTAATAATAAACAATGCAATGATCTGAGTCCAGAAATGTAGTTTATTAGTACTATTACAGAAATCTTACCTGTTTCTCACCCTGACAAATATGTATCACATTAAGTTTATTGGTTTGTTTGTTTAAACTGTGTAATCCAAAGGAATTTTATATTAAATTCAAATACATAAATCTTAAATTTAGACCTAAACATTTCTTTGAGCGTTGTAGCAAGAGGTTCCATGACTTTATTCAACAAACGCAAACAAAATAGTCGATATTCCTGTTTGGATTTATTAGTTTGTCACTGCTTGTATTAAAAAACGATTATTAGTGTAGCCCTACTTACTATTAATGTTGTGTATATGCATTCATAAATTAGGGATTATGCTAAGTGCACCTAATAAACTTGTCTTGGGGCTTCACTCTTTTCATGGCACCACTTAATCATCTTTACTTAAAAAATTGGTGTAGGACTTTGTAAATTTCACAAATAATTACAAAGAAATTGCAAGACATTTTGAAGTAGAAAGACTGAAAGTGTTTTCTTGTAAAACGTACTCCAATAATAATTTTTATGGTATATTAATTCAGTGTTAATGAACAAGATTTTTTTTAATCTTGTCTTGTTCAGACTCAAAACACCGATTTGTTTGGTGAATGACATGTAATGACCGAATTTCCTTTTTGATAGTATCGAACTCTGGATCAACCAATCACAAGAGGTGTGAAAACAGCCTAAAATTGTCCAGCATGACTCCCTACCTTACACACATATACACACACACACACACACACACACACACACACACACACACAGATTTGTTATTTGCATGTGCCCTCTAGCGCACTAACCACGCTTGCATCCATCACTTCCTGTTTGTCACTGTTCACATTCTTCTGTTTTAACCACATTGTTTCCAAATCAGCAGAAATGTGAGATAACACTCTTATCCCGCTCAGGTGACTTGGCTGAGAGGATCTGCCGTGGCCTGTGTGTTTGTTTGTTGTTTGTTTTCTGTGAAGGGGTGGGGTTTGGTGGGCTGGGCGGGGTCTGGGTTTGTGGGGGCGGGGTCTTGTTTGGAGTTTGGGAACAGCAAAGGGAGGGAAGTTTGGGACTGACTGCTACCTTGCTCTTTTGGGGTGGCCGTGGGAACCAAGCACTCACCAGCCGCGGCGGGCTAGTCGGGTGTATGAATTGAATTTACAGACAATGAAAACAAATAAAACACACTAAAAAGAAAGAAAGAAACACAAGTGTCATCACAGTAACAGGTGCCTCCTGGGTTCCCACTCCAAACCCACTGTTTCTTTTGTTTTTTAGGTTTCTTTACTTTCTCTCGTTACTTCTTTTTGTTTTCCTTCTTTGTTTCTCCCCTTCAGAACGGACTCATTGATCTGTCTTTTTTGTTTTTCCTCTTTTGTTTTATCGCAACTGCCTTCAAGTCGTTCATGTTCCCTCCTCTTTCTCTGCCCTATTTCTCTCACACGTGCGATTATTTCCGTCCAGTTGACTTTTCCTTTCCACATGACTGTTCGATCTGTTTTGTTGCTGTTTGTATATATTCTTATTATTATTATTATTTCTTAAGTTTCATCTTTATTATATTTTAGGGCCCAGGGATCATCCTGATATTGTTGATTCATTTATGCAACTCCAAGCTCAGGTGTGTTTTTGGTTTCTTATTTCATTCACTTTGGGTTTCTCTCTTCTCTTTCGCTGTCTCTTTCTTTCTCACTTTCTCTTCCTTTCCGTCCTGTGTCACGGTCTTTTCAGACCCTTGTTTTGCTCGGGCAGTGGAATTGACCTGAGGGGTTTTGCTATTGGATGATTGACAGCTCTCTCGTCCAATATTCAGACAGAACACCTCTGATCTGTGCACATCTCATTCGATCCTGCTCCTTGTAGCTGTATATTAAATGTCTCAACTTGGCTGTGATTGTTGCATCTCGCCACAATGTTTTTTTTTACAGTGTAGGTGGATTAATATATTTAGATTTGGATATCTTTTTTGGGGGGGGATTCTGTACTATTTATAGGCCACTAATAAAATAATAAAGATCTTCCTCTGTGCAGTGGCTTTATATCAATATCCAAGTATATTTTTTTGACTGTCATCCACAAAAAATTGTCAATTCCAATAATTATTTAAAAAAAATCTCGCGTCCTTTAAAAATGGAACTGAGCGTTAACATGTTTTTAAACATAAATTTACATATATATATATATAGTGATATATGTGACCCTGGATCACAAAACCAGTCTTAAGTCGCACAGGTATATTTGTGGCAATAGCCAACAAAACACTGTATGGGTCAAAATTATTGATTTTTCTTTTATGCCAAAAATCAGTAGGATATTAAGTAAAGATCATGTTCCATGAAGATATTTAGTAAATTTCCTACCTTAAATATATAAAAATGTATTTTTGTAAGTGGATGCAGCACAATTGCCAAAAGAAATGGAAACTTTTAAAGGTGATTTTCTCAATATTTAGATTTTTTTATCTAAAAAACTTTTTATCTTTATTTTTTTAGATTTCAAATAGTTGTATCTCGGCCAAATATTTTCCTATCCTAACAAACCATAATGGGCTTATTTATTCAACTTGCAGGTGATGTATACATCTCAATTTAAAAAAATGGACACATAAGACTGCTTTTGTGGTCCAGGGTCACATATTACAATTTAAAATGACTGTTTTCTATTTAAATATATATATATATTACATTTCATTTTATATTGAAATTGAAAATGGTTGTACTGCTTAATATTTTTTGTGGAAACCATGATAAATTCTTTCATGATCCTTTGATGTATAGAAATTAAAAGAACAGCTTTTATAAAAAAATAAATCTTTTGTAACATTATAAATGTCACTTGATCAATTTAATGCATCCTTGCTGAATGAAAGTATTAATTTCTTTGTATTTCTTTGAATTAAGTAATGTAAATCATGTCACCTTGATCAAATATAACACCGCTGAAACAGTCAAAATCCCACAGGCACCCACTACCCCCTTCCAGTGTCATTCCAGCCCTTAAACCCATGAAAGCCTAAATTAATTCATCTCAATTAATTGATTAATTGAATCAAATGAATTGGCTCTCTCATTTATGTATTTGGTCCTCATGAAGTTCTCATGAGGTTTTCCCTCTCTCGGTTTCTCTCTGTGTCTTTCTCAAATATCCTCTCATCCTCAATGAGTTTCTTAATGCATCAGTTGTCTTTATCGTACATGTTATTTAGATTTCTGTTGCATTCAGTCCAACTGAGCAGAGAAAGTAGTGATTGAACAGATGTGAACAAAACAAGTGAAAAACGCTAAAGAGAGGAAAGAATCATCATACTTTTAGTTTCTATTAAATTTCAGTATTTTAGTTTTTTTGCTGTTGATTTCTTACTTACCTGATCTGTTTGCATTAAATATGTACGTTTGGTTGATTTTCTAGAGCTAGACGGTCAGATATAGGGAGTGAGTGATGGGGTTGGGGGGGGGGGGGGGGGGGCACATGAGTGGCACATGAGTGATTGACAGGGTTCCAGGGGCGGGGTTTGAGTCACGTGCTCTGTTCATTGGCTCTGTCTGATTCATAGGCCCTCAAACGGAAGCCCGATTTATTCTTATCAGAGAGTCTTGACGTGAAAGCTGTGTTCCACTGTGGTAAGTCTGTTTCAAATGTAGAAAACACTGATGGATCCTTCTTCTTTGGTGTGTGTGTGAACGTCTGAGCCTCTGTAATGTTTAATACAGAGTTTTTTCTCTAATGCCGCTGTGTTTTGGCCGTAGGAGTGCTGTCACTGAAATTCCCAGAAGCCCCAACAGTCAAATCTACCTGTCTTTTCTTTGTAAGTCAGAAGTTGTCGTAACAATCTGAAGGCCTATTCGCACCAAGAGCATAGGAATACACTGCTGCTCAAAAGTTTGGAATCATTTATTTGATGAAAAATAGTCATATTGTGAAATATTACAATAAAAAAAAAAGTGAATATCAGAATTTCTATTTGAATATATTTTAAAATTTAATTCCTGTGATCAGAGCTGAATTTTCAGCATCATTACACATTTTATTAATAATGGTTCTTGTTATCAATGTTTTCTGATTAGTCTGAATTTTTTTGTTGAAACCATGATAAAAATTTTTTACAATGCTTTGAACAGCATTTATTTGTAATAGAAAAACTTTTGTAACATTTTGTAACATAATAAATGTCTTTTACTGTCACTTTTGATCAATTTAATGCATCCTTGCTGAATAAAAGTGCACACACACACACACACACACACACACATATATATATATAAGCAAATCATCATCATATTAGAGTGATTTCTGAAGGGTCATGTGACACTGGAGTAATGATGCTGAAAATTCAGCTTCGCTCACAGGAATAAATGACATATTACAATATATTCAAACAGAAAACAATTATTTTAAATTGTATTTAAACCTTAAAATTATATGCATTATTCCAAACTTTTGACCAGTAATTTATATAGTTTTGATTGAACTGCTAGATGCTCTGTGTGTATTGACCTTCAGTGTGTGTCTGTTCCCCTCCTGTGAAATATATCATAAATGTTAGCTGTGTGCAGTGTTGAATTGTTCCTTTATTTGGGTTGACTGCAGACGGAACTATTACCGCACTGCGCTGACGTTCCTCCTGTGGGTCGGGTCGTGCAGGAAAACGGTAAACTCCTCCTATTGGCTGTACTGGAGGTGAGCGCACAACTTTTCACCAGAGGTTCACAATATATGAAGGTTACTGTAAAATGATACCGTAAAGAAAACATACAAGAGTGATCTGTGTTTTTTGCCAGGCCATCGGTGGTCAGTCGTCCCGCAGTCTGATGGACCAGTTTGCAGAGGTGCTCTTCTGTCTGAACAAGCATTGCTTCGCTCTGCTGACGGTGTGGCTCAAAGAAGCTCTGCGCTCACCAGGCTTCCCGTCCTCACGAGTCTCTGATGAGCAGAAAGACACGTTCAGTCAACAAGTGCTCAGGTGAGATGAGTTCATGTCTGCCATTTGATCATTCTGGTATACAAGCAAAACACTCCTTTAAAAAGTTAGCTTGAGTATTAATTTAAATTCAACATTCACCAATGCTACATTTTTCTAAATGTCATAATCATTTGTTAACAGATGAGTTTTCATTATTTTAATGAGCTTGTTGTTTCTTCCTTATTTATTACATTGTTTAATTTAATACATTTTTCGCTAACTGTGATTTTGTATATGTACATTTCTGAAATGCATAACTTAGACCGCTACCTCTGATAACAGATCACTCTAAATTGTAATGTGGACTTTTCTGAAAAGCTGCTTTGAAATGATGTGTATTGTGAAAAGCGCCATACAAATAAATGTGAATTGAATTGTTTTCGAAGAGGTTTAAGCTCGGTAAGATCTTTAAATGTTTTTAAAAGAAGTCTTCATGCGCACATCCCAGTATCGTCATCTGAGAATGAAAAACGTTTTATTTTTTCTTCATCCTCTCAGGGAGCGAGTGAACAAGCGGCGAGTGAAAGACATCGTGAAGGAGTTCACCCTAGTGTGCCGTGGCCTTCACGGAACCGAGTACGCCGCAGATTACTGAGACACGGAGTGAGGAAACCCAAAATGTACAATTCCCAGAAGCCCTCACAGCTACATGAATGATACTGACAGTCTGAGAGTCGGGATCTTCCTCCAACTCGTCCTTCTCACTCTCTCTCTCTCTTTCAACCACTCTCCCATTGGATTTTGGGATCTCCGTAGGGCGATCCGAACAGTCGACATCTCCGCTCCCCACATCTCACGGCATGTTCGCTGGAAACCGTTCTTTGATTCCCCCACGTTCGATCTTCCGTGGCTCTTGGGCTGTTTTCCTTGTGATAATTTGCATCCGTTTGAACTAAGAAATAGTTAGGTAAATGTTTTTTTTTATTTTTTATTTTGGAGAAATAAAAAGCATATATATATATATATATATATATATATATACACACACACATATATATTAAATATATATAAATGCACATAATCTAGTGAACCGTGGGGTGACAAGTCCGTGTGCTGCTAACAGAGAGAGGGACCAATACAGACTTGTTTTTTCTCTGTGGCTTTATATCTATCCTCTATATCTCTGTCTGTCTAACCCCTCCTCACACTCAATTCTGCCAAAATGTTGTGGACGTTTTTTAATAAAATGATTATGATTGTTTTTGATATACACACACACACACATATATATATATATATATATATATATAAGGTCAGCAGCATATTTGGGGACTAGTAAAGACTGGGTGTTACACGACGAGAAAGAGAGATCTGCAAAGATGATAGTTCACTAAAAGCATTTACTTATTTACCCACCCTAATGTTGTTCCAAACTAGTATGATTTCTTTCTTTTAAAAAAATTCCTTTTGTGTTTAATTGAAGAAATAAAGTCAAACAGGTTTGAAATGACACAAGGGTGCATAAATTATGACAGAATTTTCATTTTTGAGTGAACTGTCCCTTTAAATTTGGTTGGTACATGCACACAAATCAAACAATTGAGTGCACTCAAGTGATTTAACAGGTACTGCTTGTCTCTCTCTCGTTTCGCCCGGCTGCTGCTTGCCGACATGTAGCATGTGTGTTGCGTTACATACGGGCCCAGAATGTGTCGTAATCAGTGGATGAGGGCTGACTGTTCTTCGTTTACTAGTGAGTCACAGAGTGAGAACAAAGGGAGAGACAGAGGAGTCAAATGTACATTAGTTTCTTTTTGTACCTTGTTTTAATTTATTAAATACATCTGAGATGGCAGCACTGGGTTCTGTGGTCTGTTTGTGTGAGTGATGGTGTGAATGCTCATCACAAGACGAAACCAAACCACAGGCTCTTCAGGTGAATACATTTTTATATTTTTTTACCCCAGTGAATATTTATTTTTTGAAAGGTGTTTATTGTTAAGTCAGTTGCTGTATCAAACCTTAAAAAAAAGATTTACATCATTATTGTGCATATTTTGTGGTGTTTTTAATGTGCTTGATGACAAACCATGTGCAAATTCATACCGTAAGTCAACACCATTGATGAGTATTTTCTCCTTAAAACTGCAGTGAACTAAAGTAAAATAAAATTTTCACAGGAAGAAACGTTTAAATGTCACTTTGTTGATCAAAGATGAGTTTCAAGGGATACAATGATTGACTACAGGGGGACTTTAACAAATGTTGACCATTAATGACAACATGCCCAAATACAGACTACATGGGACATTGAACTATTGGAACCTAAATTTAAACGAAATCATAGGCTTTTCTGCTAAACAAGCTATTCAAGCTGATGATTATGCCGTTTTAATTTGATGCCATAATTTGAGGACCCTTCACACCAAGGACTGTAACGATAAATATATATTGTTTTTAAAATCGTTCTAAATGTAGACAAATAGAATATCAGGGTCCACACCAGCATAATAAAAACAGAAGCTGATATGTTGTCGTGTTGTGAATGAATAGGCCTTTACTGCAATTCTTCATATTCACCAACAGATGTCTCTACAGTTATGGAGAAACATCGTGCAAATCTCTTGATAAGGCCCATAAACAGAAATGCTTTATTTACTTTACATAACCTTGGAATCTTCAAAGGCATCAACTTGGAAAAAATGCTGCCATTTCCAGTTTAACAAGGTGATTTCAGACATTCTATCAATATTTAAGTGTTAAACTGCATTGTTTCGGTCAGATAAAATAATTTTTAAATAAAAACTAAATTTAAAAAAAAAAAATCTGGGTTTCAGGTGGATATGCCTATTAAATACAGGTGGAGATATTATTATTACGTGCCATGGAAAATTCATTACTTTGAAAGGGAAAACTCCGTGGTGAAGGAGACATGCAAAATAATTTACAAATGCCATCCGCTTTGTAAAATGACCTTCATAAGTTGGTATCACTTCATGAAAAAGGTCCAGAGAAGCTCAACACTCAGACTGAAGCACAGCGGTATATGTGTATCAGTATCATGATATTCACGACTGTGTTTGATGGACACGTCACTGCCAAGAACTACAGAATCGCTCTGGAGGACCATGTGCATCTAATGCTTCAAACATTGAAAGGGGTGGCGTCTTTCAGCATGATAATACTCCAATACACACAGAAAGACTGGTGACAGAATGGTGTGATGTACATGAAAGTGAAGTTGAACATCTCACATGACCTGCACACTCACCAGATCTAAATACTGTATGTGGGGTATTTTGGAGGAGCGAGTCAGAAAACGCTCTCCTCCACACCAGCATCACACAGTGACCCGGACACTGTTCTGGAAGAGGAACGGCTCAGAACGCTGTGAAGGACTTATCTGTCATTCCCAAGATAAATCGATGCTCTATTGGCCACAAAAGGAGGCTGTACAACATATTAATAATGATTGTGGTCTAAAACCAGGTGTTTCAGTTTCATTGTCCAACCCCTGGTTAATTTCCTCGCCTCGCTTATTTGCGCATAATTTGGTATTTTCTGTGATTGCAATCGTTTATCATTGTGTAAAGTCATACATTGTTACGGTGCATTAATACACTGACCGACTGACACCATTAAAGACAGTATAAAGCTTGATTCACCTGTATGTCCGGTTTGTCATGCACTAGTTGATTCGTTTGGTTTCTTTTTATTCTTTTGCTGCTGTTGTTATTATTATTTTACAACAGTATTTAACTACAGTATTTTGACAGTCATGCTGATGAATTTTCCTTGAATTGAACTGAGTTATTAGCAGTGAGCATGAATTCAGGGACTTTGGGACCAGGGGGAATTCTGCCTCTCTCTCTCTCTCTCTCTCTCTCTCTCTCTCTCTCTCTCTCTCTCTCTCTCTCTCTCTCTCTCTCTCTCTCTCTCTCTCTCTCTCTCTCTCTCTCTCTCTCTCTCTCTCTCTCTCTCTCTCTCTCTCTCTCTCTCTCTCTCTCTCTCTCTCTCTCTCTCTCTCTCTCTCTCTCTCTCTCTCTCTCTCTCTCTCTCTCTCTCTCTCTCTCTCTCTCTCTCTCTCTCTCTCTCTCTCTCTCTCTCTCTCTCTCAGGTCTTCTTCCTCAGACTCTCCTATGTCTCCAGACTGAAGTCATGGAATCAGACATCTCTTCATGTCCTGCTGTCTGATCCTCTCAGGAATCATCGGATCTGATGGGACATTTAAGGATGTTTTTCCCTTATGTCTCATATTCACTGCTGTTGTTGGGAATCTCGTGTCTGACAGGCTTCACTAAGACTTCACAGGAGTTCTCAGGTATCATCGTCATCACCACGCACCATCATCATCCTACAATAAGTTTGCGTCTTTACACTTTATGATAGGACTATAGGATATCTCTTTTAATTTGAATAAATTCACACGCGTCGAAAATCTCAGGATTGCGTTTTGGAAACTGGGAACTGTCGAAACTTTGGGAACTGTCGAAACTTTGGGAACTGTCGATGTCTCACGCGCGCGTTTATTTCATCCTCGTGTAAATAATTGAAACATAGTGTAATTTAAATTCTTTCGCGGGAACTTCCGTGACCCACGCGATCAAAGAGAATTAGCACGTGCGCGCGCGCGCTCATAGGGTTACACTGTTACATACAGTTCATAAGTCTTTATTGTAAATTGTAGTTTTTTTATTATAAATTATATTATCAATCTGAGTTATCAAGTTGGAATTTGAGTGAAAAGTTTAGAATTAGAAAGTCTATTGAGCGCCATTGTATTATTATCTACAGTATTCATATAGCGATCCTGTATGAGATAAATACATGAAGCATTGATTTCAAGAACTCTGTTGTTCATGTCTAGACTGTTGCATGGCTTTCAAAATGTTATGATGGTTTGATGAAGATACACAAACAGTTTACCTGAGGTTTGTGAAGGTTGTGTGTTTGGCTTGTGAAGAAATAAAGGACACAGATATGAATTGATCAGAAACAGCTGTGATGTGGCAGATCTCAGTGTGTGATGGGATTCTGTTTTTAATAGAATTTTGTTGGCATTTCTCTTAATTTACTCAAATGTACACAGCTTTGCTTTGGGCGAAAAATTAACATCAGAGTATCACAATTGAACTTTCGTTGATAGTCAGGGTTATTTGTATAGTGCTTTACATAATACGAACTGATTCAAAGCAGCTCTATAGAAGACAGAAGAAGCCTTAATGGGTGAAAAGATCATGTCAGGATATATGTATTAAAATATTCTAAATATATCAAAATAATTTAAAATATTTTTGCAGTAATATTGTTGCAGTGCAAAAAAAAGCTTCTATATATATATATATATATATATATATATATATATATATATATATATATATAATGAAGCCTCTCTTTGCACTGCAACATTATTGCTGAAATTATTTTCTTCTTTTTTACGTCATTATGTATTTATGCGTCATGGTAATATTTGTTGTACTTTAATTGCCTTTCATTTCTGCTGATTTAGATTAAAAAAGGTAAATAAAGTTGTTTTTGTTCATATTAAAGTAACTCATCAGTAAGAAAAATGAGAATCACAGGCTATAGGCTTCTTATGTTGAAGTAAAATATTGTTTTGAAATATGACCAGGACGTGTTTTTGTGGGATTGCTGTGAGCTGCAGCAGTCGAGCTGTCCTGTCAAAGAACAGACTCAACCGAATATCATTGGGTATTTCCAGCCGAACAGAGTTGTGGCTCTGTTGGGTCACACAGGACCGATCCTGTGACGGACTCTCACACACTTTGGAATGTTTGTTTGATTGACAGGTGTTCAAAAAAGGTGACAAAAGTTGTTGATGGAGACGGAGCTTCTGTTGCCGAGCAACAGGCCTGTACATCTGTCCTACAGGAACCTCATATGCCTTTGTGTGTGTGTGTATGCTGTTTCATCTTGGTTAATTAGCTTCACACACTCACTTAGATTCATTCTGTGTGTGTGTTCACTACACAGTGAAAGTAGGCATAAAGCTGTGGGCGGGGCTTATTGAGGCGCTGAATGGGATCTGGGGCTGTTAAAAGGTCAGCAGGTCAACTGAGGTCAACTGAGGTCAAACCGTTTGATGATCCCAAAATACACCAGTCGTACTGTCATTCCTGTGCTTCAGTCGGAAAGTCCTTATGAAATGACATTTAGAAGTGGGGGCATTTCATTTTATATTTAACAATATTGTTACAACATAATTTTCCTGTTATCTCTGTAAAACAATCTGTATTGTAAAAAGCGCTAGATAAACAAAGGTGACTTAGTAACTTCAGGTTTTACAGAAAGGAATGAGGATCATTTTTAATAAATGCGTTTAAAATGAGATGAAGACTCTAGTCATATCAGAAGAAAAAGTTGTTTTATTCTTCATAAAAGCATATTTTCGAGTGAAATTTAGCATTCAGCAGGAAATGATGTAGTGTGGGTCTTGATTTGATCTTTCTGGATTTGATTGGCTCGTTATTTTTGGCTGTGATATTATTGGTTAATGTTTTTTTTTCCCCATCAGTGTGTCTTTGATTATATTATTAACCATAAACTACTGTTCAAAAGGTTCGGTAATATTTTTATGGGTCTCTTCTGCTCACCGAGCCTGCATTTATATGATCAAAAATACAGTAAAAACAGTAATATTGTGACATATTATTGCAATTTAAATATATTGTTAAAATATTATTTATTCCTGTGACCAGTCTTCAGTGACACATGATCCTTCAGAAATCATTCTAATATGATGATTTGATGCTCAATAAACTTTTCTGATTATTATCAATGTTGAAAACAATTTTCAAAAATCCTTTATATTATTATCTTTTCTGTAACTTTTGATCAGTAAATGCATCCTTAGTGAATAAAAGTATTAATTTCTATCTATATAAAAATATTAATGATCCCAAACTTTTGAAGTCTATTAAATGTAATTAAATATGTTGTATATAATATAACTTGCGCGGAGTACACTAATTAAGAAAGTAATTTTGATTCCAGTTTTAAAGTGTGTATATTCAGTCAAAAGCAATAAGTTATATATTGCAGGGTGTGTTTTTCTTTATAAATTTGTCTGTTACCAAACGCTCACAACTCCATCTCTCCGTCCCGTTTCTGCCAAGAAGGAAAAATATCCCTTTTGGAAGAGAGTAAATGCTGGAAATCAGAGTTTAGCTGAGGTGAGTCGCTCTAATAACCTTTATACTCCAGAGAGCCAAGAGGTTAGAGGGGTGGGTGGGTGGGTGTGTGTGTGTGTGTGTGTGTGTGTGTGTGTGTGTGTGTGTGTGTGTGTGTGTGTGTGTGTGTGTGTGTGTGTGTGTGTGTGTGTGTGTGTGTGTGTGTGTGTGTGTGTGTGTGTGTGTGTGTGAGAGAGAGAGAGTGTGAGTGAGAGAGTGTGTGTGTGAGAGAGATGAGGGACTTTGTTCCGGAGGTGGAACTTGAAACCACTGCCTTCTGTTTGTAGAAAAGACCCCCTTCCCCAAACACTTCCAGCAGGCCTCACACACACACACACACACACACACATACACACACTCTCACTTTGCTGGTCTGTTTTTGCTAAATCAATGCCGCTATTACTATTGTTCATATATAAGGTTTGATTTGTGGCTTTGGAGTAGGAGAGGTGTTGTAAGACAGGTGAAAAAATTCCACAGACTTACATTGAAGGAGGATCCTGAGCCGTTTCTAACCAGAATATCACAGAGACTTAAGGAGGGACTCTTTTGACCAGTGATCAATCACAGACAAAACACCCAGAACACCCAGAAACACACTGGCAAACACTCAGAACACCCTAGAAACACACTGGCAAACACTCAGAACACACTAGAAACACACTAGCAAACACTCAGAACACTCAGAACACACTAGAAACACACTGGCAAACACTCAGAACACCCTAGAAACACACTGGCAAACACTCAGAACATCCTAGAAACACACTGGCAAACACTCAGAACACACTAGAAACAGACTGGCAAACACTCAGAACATCCTAGAAACACACTGGCAAACACTCAGAACATCCTAGAAACACACTGGCAAACACTCAGAACATCCTAGAAACACACTGGCAAACACTCAGAACACCCTAGAAACACACTGGCAAACACTCAGAACACACTAGAAACACACTGGCAAACACTCAGAACACACTAGAAACCCACTGGCAAACACTCAGAACACCCTAGAAACACACTGGCAAACACTCAGAACACACTAGAAACCCACTGGCAAACACTCAGAACACCCTAGAAACACACTGGCAAACACTCAGAACACTCAGAACACACTAGAAGCACACTGGCAAACACTCAGAACACTCAGAACACACTAGAAACACACTGGCAAACACTCAGAACACCCTAAAAACACACTGGCAAACACTCAGAACACACTAGAAACACACTGGCAAACACTCAGAACATCCTAGAAACACACTGGCAAACACTCAGAACACCCTAGAAACACACTGGCAAACACTCAGAACACACTAGAAACACACTGGCAAACACTCAGAACACACTAGAAACACACTGGCAAACACTCAGAACACACTAGAAACACACTGGCAAACACTCAGAACACACTAGAAACACACTGGCAAACACTCAGAACACACTAGAAACACACTAGCAAACACTCAGAACACTCAGAACACACTAGAAACACACTGGCAAACACTCAGAACACCCTAGAAACACACTGGCAAACACTCAGAACACACTAGAAACACACTGGCAAACACTCAGAACACACTAGAAACCCACTGGCAAACACTCAGAACACCCTAGAAAACACACTGGCAAACACTCAGAACACCCTAGATACACACTGGCAAACACTCAGAATACCCTAGAAACACAATGGCAAACACTCAGAACACCCTAGAAACACACCAGCAAACACTCAGAACACACTAGAAACACACTAGCAAACACTCAGAACACTCAGAACACACTAGAAACACACTGGCAAACACTCAGAACACCCTAGAAACACACTGGCAAACACTCAGAACACCCTAGAAACACAATGGCAAACACTCAGAACACCCTAGATACACACTGGCAAACACTCAGAACACCCTAGAAACACAATGGCAAACACTCAGAACACCCTAGAAACACACTGGCAAACACTCAGAACACACTAGAAACCCACTGGCAAACACTCAGAACACCCTAGATACACACTGGCAAACACTCAGAACACCCTAGAAACACAATGGCAAACACTCAGAACACCCTAGAAACACACTAGCAAACACTCAGAACACACTAGAAACACACTAGCAAACACTCAGAACACTCAGAACACACTAGAAACACACTGGCAAACACTCAGAACACCCTAGAAACACACTGGCAAACACTCAGAACACACTAGAAACACACTGGCAAACACTCAGAACACACTAGAAACCCACTGGCAAACACTCAGAACACCCTAGAAACACACTGGCAAACACTCAGAACACACTAGAAACCCACTGGCAAACACTCAGAACACCCTAGATACACACTGGCAAACACTCAGAACACCCTAGAAACACACTGGCAAACACTCAGAACACACTAGAAACACACTGGCAAACACTCAGAACACCCTAGAAACACACTGGCAAACACTCAGAACACACTAGAAACACACTGGCAAACACTCAAAACACCCTAAACACACTGGCAAACACTCAGAACACACTAGAAACACACTGGCAAACACTGGCGAACACACTAGAAACACACTGGCAAACACTCAGAACACCCTAGAAACACACTGGCAAACACTCAAAACACCCTAAACACACTGGCAAACACTCAGAACACACTAGAAACACACTGGCAAACACTGGCGAACACACTAGAAACACACTGGCAAACACTCAGAACACACTAGAAACACACTGGCAAACACTCAGAACACACTAGAAACACACTGGCAAACACTCAGAACACACTAGAAACACCGGCGAACACCCTAGAAAAACACTGGCAAACACTCAGAACACACTAGAAACACACTGGCAAACACTCAGAACACACTAGAAACACTGGCGAACACACTAGAAACACACTGGCAAACACTCAGAACACACTAGAAACACACTGGCAAACACTCAGAACACACTAGAAACACTCAGAACACACTAGAAACACACTGGCACACACTCAGAACACACTAGAAACACACTGGCAAACACTCAGAACACAATAGAAACACACTAGAAACACTCAGAACACACTAGAAACACACTGGCAAACACCCTAGAAACACACTAGAAACACACTGGCAAACACCCTAGAAACACACTGGCAAACACCCTAGAAACACACTAGAAACACTCAGAACACACTAGAAACACACTGGCAAACACTCAGAACACACTAGAAACACTGGCAAACACTCAGAACACACTGGCATACACTCAGAACACACTAGAAACACACTGGCAAACACTCAGAACACACTAGAAACACACTGGCAAACACTCAGAACACACTAGAAACACTGGCGAACACCCTAGAAACACACTAGAAACACTCAGAACACCCTAGAAACACACTAGAAACACTCAGAACACACTAGAAACACACTGGCAAACACTCAAAACACTCAGAACACACTAGAAACACACTGGCAAACACTCAGAACACACTAGAAACACACTAGAAACACACTGGCAAACACTGGCGAACACACTAGAAACACACTGGCAAACACTCAGAACACCCTAGAAACACACTGGCAAACACTCAGAACACACTAGAAACACACTGGCAAACACTGGCGAACACACTAGAAACACACTGGCAAACACTGGCGAACACACTGGCAAACACTGGCGAACACACTAGAAACACACTGGCAAACACTGGCGAACACACTGGCAAACACTGGCGAACACACTAGAAACACACTGGCAAACACTCCGAACACAATAGAAACACACTGGCAAACACTCAGAACACACTAGAAACACACTGGCAAACACTGGCGAACACACTAGAAACACACTGGCAAACACTGGCGAACACACTGGCAAACACTGGCGAACACACTAGAAACACACTGGCAAACACTGGCGAACACACTAGAAACACACTGGCAAACACTCAGAACACACTAGAAACACTGGCGAACACCCCAGAAAAACACTGGCAAACACTCAGAACACACTAGAAACACTCAGAACACACTAGAAACACACTGGCACACACTCAGAACACACTAGAAACACTCAGAACACACTAGAAACACTGGCAAACACTCAGAACACACAAGAAACACACTGGCAAACACTCAGAACACACTAGAAACACACTAGAAACACTCAGAACACACTAGAAACACACTGGCAAACACCCTAGAAACACACTAGAAACACTCAGAACACACTGGAAACACACTGGCAAACACTCAGAACACACTGGCAAACACTCAGAACACACTAGAAACACACTGGCAAACACTCAGAACACACTAGAAACACACTGGCAAACACTCAGAACACACTGGCAAACACTCAGAACACACTAGAAACACTGGCGAACACTCAGAACACACTAGAAACACACTAGAAACACACTGGCAAACACTGGCGAACACACTAGAAACACACTGGCAAACACTCAGAACACCCTAGAAACACACTGGCAAACACTCAGAACACACTAGAAACACACTGGCAAACACTGGCGAACACACTAGAAACACACTGGCAAACACTGGCGAACACACTGGCAAACACTGGCGAACACACTAGAAACACACTGGCAAACACTGGCGAACACACTGGCAAACACTGGCGAACACACTAGAAACACACTGGCAAACACTCCGAACACAATAGAAACACACTGGCAAACACTCAGAACACACTAGAAACACACTGGCAAACACTGGCGAACACACTAGAAACACACTGGCAAACACTGGCGAACACACTGGCAAACACTGGCGAACACACTAGAAACACACTGGCAAACACTGGCGAACACACTAGAAACACACTGGCAAACACTCAGAACACATTAGAAACACTGGCGAACACCCCAGAAAAACACTGGCAAACACTCAGAACACACTAGAAACACTCAGAACACACTAGAAACACACTGGCACACACTCAGAACACACTAGAAACACTCAGAACACACTAGAAACACTGGCAAACACTCAGAACACACAAGAAACACACTGGCAAACACTCAGAACACACTAGAAACACACTAGAAACACTCAGAACACACTAGAAACACACTGGCAAACACCCTAGAAACACACTAGAAACACTCAGAACACACTGGAAACACACTGGCAAACACTCAGAACACACTGGCAAACACTCAGAACACACTAGAAACACACTGGCAAACACTCAGAACACACTAGAAACACACTGGCAAACACTCAGAACACACTAGAAACACTCAGAACACACTGGCAAACACCCTAGAAACACACTAGAAACACTCAGAACACCCTAGAAACACACTGGCAAACACTCAGAACACACTAGAAACACACTGGCAAACACTCAGAACACACTAGAAACCCACTGGCAAACACTCAGAACACCCTAGAAACCCACTGGCAAACACTCAGAACACCCTAGAAACACACTGGCAAACACTCAGAACACACTAGAAACACACTGGCAAACACTCAGAACACCCTAAACACACTGGCAAACACTCAGAACACACTAGAAACACACTGGCAAACACTGGCAAACACACTAGAAACACACTGGCAAACACTCAGAACACCCTAGAAACACTGGCAAACACTCAGAACACACTAGAAACACACTGGCAAACACTCAGAACACACTAGAAACACACTGGCGAACACTCAGAACACCCTAGAAACACACTGGCAAACACTCAGAACACCCTAGAAACACACTGGCAAACACTCAGAACACACTAGAAACCCACTGGCAAACACCCTAGAAACACACTGGCAAACACTCAGAACACACTGGCAAACACTCAGAACACACTAGAAACACACTAAAAACACACTGGCAAACACTCAGAACACACTGGCGAACACTCAGAACACACTAGAAACACACTAGAAACACACTGGCAAACACTCAGAACACCCTAGAAACACACTGGCAAACACTCAGAACACACTAGAAACCCACTGGCAAACACTCAGATCACCCTAGAAACACACTGGCAAACACTCAGAACACACTAGATACACACTGGCAAACACTCAGAACACACTAGAAATACACTGGCAAACACTCAAAACACCCTAAACACACTGGCAAACACTCAGAACACACTAGAAACACACTGGCGAACACACTAGAAACACACTGGCAAACACTGGCGAACACTCAGAACACACTAGAAACACACTAGAAACACACTGGCAAACACTCAGAACACCCTAGAAACACACTGGCAAACACTCAGAACACACTAGAAACCCACTGGCAAACACTCAGATCACCCTAGAAACACACTGGCAAACACTCAGAACACACTAGAAACACACTGGCAAACACTCAGAACACACTAGAAATACACTGGCAAACACTCAAAACACCCTAAACACACTGGCAAACACTCAGAACACACTAGAAACACACTGGCAAACACTGGCGAACACACTAGAAACACACTGGCAAACACTGGCGAACACACTAGAAACACACTGGCAAACACTGGCGAACACACTAGAAACACACTGGCAAACACTCAGAACACCCTAGAAACACACTGGCAAACACTCAGAACACCCTAGAAACACACTGGCAAACACTCAGAACACACTAGAAACACACTGGCAAACACTCAGAACACACTAGAAACACACTGGCAAACACTCAGAACACACTAGAAACACTGGCGAACACCCTAGAAAAACACTGGCAAACACTCAGAACACACTAGAAACACTCAGAACACACTAGAAACACACTGGCAAACACTCAGAACACACTAGAAACACACTGGCAAACACTAAGAAACCCAATAGAAACACACTAGAAACACTCAGAACACACTAGAAACACACTGGCAAACACCCTAGAAACACACTAGAAACACTCAGAACACACTAGAAACACACTGGCAAACACTCAGAACACACTAGAAACACACTGGCAAACACTCAGAACACACTAGAAACACTGGCAAACACTCAGAACACACTGGCATACACTCAGAACACACTAGAAACACACTGGCAAACACTCAGAACACACTAGAAACACACTGGCAAACACTCAGAACACACTAGAAACACACTAGAAACACTCAGAACACACTAGAAACACTGGCGAACACCCTAGAAACACACTAGAAACACTCAGAACACCCTAGAAACACACTAGAAACACTCAGAACACACTAGAAACACACTGGCAAACACTCAGAGCACTCAGAACACAC
The DNA here is from genome assembly GCA_030578275.1 of Meda fulgida. Taxonomy (NCBI): domain Eukaryota; kingdom Metazoa; phylum Chordata; class Actinopteri; order Cypriniformes; family Leuciscidae; genus Meda; species Meda fulgida. The sequence continues at coordinate 4,384,438 of CM060635.1, forward strand.
TAGAAACACACTGGCAAACACTCAGAACACCCTAGAAACACACTGGCAAACACTCAGAACACCCTAGAAACACACTGGCAAACACTCAGAACACACTAGAAACACACTGGCAAACACTCAGAACACACTAGAAACACACTGGCAAACACTCAGAACACACTGGCAAACACTCAGAACACACTAGAAACACACTGGCAAACACTCAGAACACACTAGAAACACACTGGCAAACACCCTAGAAACACACTGGCAAACACTCAGAACACACTGGCAAACACTCAGAACACACTAGAAACACTGGCGAACACTCAGAACACACTAGAAACACACTAGAAACACACTGGCAAACACTCAGAACACCCTAGAAACACTGGCGAACACTCAGAATACACTAGAAACACACTGGCAAACACTCAGAACACACTAGAAACACACTGGCAAACACTCAGAACACACTAGAAACACACTAGAAACACACTGGCAAACACTCAGAACACACTAGAAACACACTAGAAACACACTGGCAAACACTCAGAACACACTAGAAACACACTAGAAACACACTGGCAAACACTCAGAACACACTAGAAACACACTGGCAAACACTCAGAACACACTAGAAACACACTAGAAACACACTGGCAAACACTCAGAACACACTAGAAACACACTGGCGAACACTCAGAACACACTAGAAACACACTAGAAATACTCAGAACACACTGGCAAACACCCTAGAAACACACTGGCAAACACACTAGAAACACTCAGAACACACTAGAAACACACTAGAAACACACTGGCAAACAGCTAGATAAGCACCGCTCACATTTTAATAAATAAAAAAAATTCTTCAGAAAATGTAAGTCTAGTATTGATCATTGTCTGGAGCAAACACGTCACATTTCATGTTTAGCAGAATGCTTCATCAAAACACCTCTGTGTGTTCTCTCTCTCTCTCTCTCTCTCTCTCTCTCACACACACACACACACACACACACACACACACACACACACACACACACACACACACACACACACACACACACACACACACACACACACACACACACACACACACACACACACACACACACACACAGAGCGTCAGGCTAGTTGTGTTTGAGCAGATCCTGTGGTTGGGTTGTTATGTCTATAGACTTTTATCTTGGAAAATCTGAGCACAGTTTCAGAGACTTTTGAGAATTTGTAATCTGGGTCTTTGTTTCATGAGAAACATTCGAGAGAATATATATATACATACTGGTCAAAAGTTTGAAAACATTACTATTTTTAATGTTTTGAAAAAGTCTCTTCTGCTCAAGCCTGCATTTTATTTGATCAAAATTACAGAAAAAAAATGTAATATTGTGAAATATTATTACAATAGCTATAACAAATAACTGTTGACTATATTTTAAAACGTAATGTATTTCTATGATCAAAGCTGAATTTCCAGCATCATCACTCCTTCAGAAATCACTCTAATATGCTGATTTGCTGCTCAAAAACATTTCTAATAATTATCAATGTAGAAAACAGTTGTGCTGCTTCATATTTTTGTTGAAACTGATACATTTTTTTCCAGAATTTTGTGACTGAATAGAAAGAGCAGCATTTATTTGAAATCTGTAATGCTATGAAGGCAGTGGCGTAGGTTTGATTTTGAAATTGGTGGGGACGGGGACAAGTTTTATCTAAATTATTGCTAGGGATATATCAGTGTCACTGGATATTGGTAGGGACACATCCCTAGCGTCCCTACTAAATTCTACGCCCCTGTATGAAGGTCTTTACTGTCACTTTTGATCAATTTAATGCATCCTTGATGAATAGAAGTATTCCTTTTACTTACAGTCATTATTTTAAGTCATAACTAACTTTATTATTTAAAAAAAGGACACTTTGTAGCTAAAGTAAATGTGCATGGTTTAATGCTGAGTGTTCCTCAGGCTCAGCCTCGTTTATTTTTTTTTTTTTTTTTTTTTGTGGTGACCGCCTGGACTGTCTGGTGTGTGTTCAGTCATTATTTTAGCCTAATTTTGCTGATGCAGAAATAACATATATCAGCTTTCTCACTAGCCAACATCACTAAGCCTGCTAACACACACACACACACACACACACACACACACACACACACACACACACACACACACACACACACAAATTAACACACACACACTTCATTCTAAAAAATAAAGCTTCTTTATTGGCATTTATGGTTCCATGAAGAAACTTTAACGTCCACGGAAACCTTTTCCATTCCACAAAAAGTTCTTTAAATTATTGAAATGTTCTTCACATTAAGAACGAATATGGTTATTTTAAGAACTGATCACTGAATGGTTATTTGTGGAAGCATAAATTGTTATTTGATTGCATCACTGCGAAAACCTTTATTTTTAAGAGTGTACATAAAACACACATATACCAAGGGGTGAAGTTTTGGTATCTGGTTTAAAGCTGCAGTGTATTCTGATTAGATAAATGTTTATGCGTTATACTGTTGAACATTATTTATTATATGAAGTTATATTGTAGCTGAGTTGCAATGTTAATAGACAACTCCATCAGGTGTGACAGCTCTTATTTATTACAGAGGAAAATATAAGTGGATGCATGCATGTGCAGTGGGAGAAAACAAGCAGAAAGAGAAGCTCTCCTTCACAGCAGAGAACAAGGGGCTTTTGTTTTGTTGATCAAATCCTGATCCGTTAAAACGCTCTTGCTTACTTTCTTTCTCGCTCAGAAATAAGTAGTCATAAAAACTTTATTGCATTTATAGTTAGCATTTATAAGCTCCAACAATTTTGGTTTATTATTTGATGTTTTCAGATTCTCCTGCAGCCAAACTGCTCTTTTATAATGTAACTAGGATTGTTTTGTACATATTCAGTCAGTATTTTCTCTTAAATTCCATTTAATTTCCTATTTGTATTCTAGTCACATTTATAGTGCCAGTCTAGGATTTAGTCTCTAGACCAACTGTAACTCTTTTAGTTCATGAAAATACATATTTTCTTTTACTTTTATTTTTCCCCTCATATTAACCCTGTAAAGTCTGATTGATGAAATAATAGTTAGAAAAAGAAAATGAATGAAATTCCGTTTATTTAACGTTTAAACAATGTTTTTTTTAAATCTAAAGCGTGTGTGTGTGTGTGTGTGTGTGTGTGTGTGTCTCTGTGTGTGTCTCTGTGTGTGTGTGTGTGTGTGTGTGTGTGTGTGTGTGTGTGTGTGTGTGTGTGTGTGTGTGTGTGTGTGTGTGTGTGTGTGTGTGTGTGTGTGTGTGTGTGTGTGTGTGTGTGTGTGTAATTCATTAGCAGCCTCCAAGCTTCTATTGTTGTGGGATGTTGACACTCTCTGCGCAGGCACACACACACACACACACACTCAGTGTGTTTCCTGAGGTTGAGCATCAGGGGTCACGTCAGGTCATCCTGAAGTTAATGACAGTTTTTAGAATAAATCATCTCCTCATGTTGAGCTTTGATGTGACCACTGTCCATTTATTGAAGCAGTAATTTGCCCTTCAGCATTCGGCGTGTGGTTAAGGGTGTGTGTGTGTGTGGTTCCTGTTGGCTGGAGATGTTGTGGAGAAAGTTTTGAGGGAGTTCCTCCTCAATATCTCCTCTCTCATGTTAAAGTCGGCTCTATAATTTCCCATAAGTCTCCGGGTGGCAGTAGATCCGCTTTAGTGCCGCTCCAGTGAGTCGCGCTGAACACTTTCTGAGGACTAAAGACGATTAGTTGCACCAGTTCAGCTCTTGTCACATTATATGCGTGTGTTAGTTCAACCATCTCTTTTTTCACTCTTATTTGATCAGGAGACATTTTTACTTGCAATTGAATAAAAAATGCTAAATAATTTATTTTTTAGATGATGGACAGCACTCGCTGAATTAAACATGTAACGTTGCAACATATCACAAAATGTTTACATACTACTGTTTGAAACTCATCACCATTACATAATGCATAGAGTTTTGCATTTTTTAAATAAATAAATGTGTATAATAAAAAATTATAATAAAAATTCAAATAAAATTAAATTTCCCCCCAAAGGACTATGTTTTATGTTTAGATATATATTTATTTAAACAAAAATCGAAATATTCTTAAGGCTTTTTAATCCATTGCCCTTTTAATGAAATTTTGTCATTTACACAATAAATATTGTTAAATATCATCATATCCTGCTCATCCCACCTTGTTATGGCGCATACTATCATCATTCATTTATTATTTGCTTAAGCTCAATAAATCCTTCTCTTCAAGTAATGCTAAAAAAAATATCATGAAGTTAAAAATACCCCACATTTGAAGACTGACCCTGTTGTGTCGTTCTCGCTCTTTATGAACAGTGTCTGTGTGTGTGTGCACTGATGAAGGTTTTCGATTGTTGTTTCTGCTCCTGTTGAATGTCAAATGTTCCGAAAATGAGAGCGGATGCAGGACACACACAGACACACACACACACACACACACACACACACACACACACACACAGAGAGAGAGACACAAATACACACACACACACATAGACACACACACACACACACACACACACACACACACACACACACACAGACAAATCACCTTTCACAAATAACACAGAACGCCAAACAGGGCGACTGCTGGATTGTGCGTGTGTGTGTGCATGTGTCAGTGTGTTTTTATTGTGTTTTGCTTCACGTTACTCTGCAGTAACGTGCTCTACTGCTCTACTCTGCTACTCTCTCCACCAATCACAGCACAGCATCATTTAAACAGAGGAAAACTCCAGCACAACTGACACACACACACACACACACACACACACACACACACACACACACTCTGTCTTTTCCACTCTGTTTCTAATTGACCATCTCTTCTCCAGTGTCTGTGTCCACTTTTTCTCTTTGGTCTGTGTTCGGAATAGCCATCCCTAGTTCTACTATACTTTTTATATTATTTGTATATTACGGTATTCAATATATACTACTTTTGCAAAAAATTCAGTATGCAAAATTTGAATCCACAGTGCAATGCACTCAATGTGACCTACATCTATTTCCACTATTATTTGTAACATATTTGACATGAATTCCAAAATTTTGATTAAACACAAGAGATTTGTGAGATGCAGATTTCTAACAGAGGAAAACTACGGACTGCAGCTTTAAACAATACTACAATAACACTAGGCAGTACTCAGTGTATACTACAATATGTCATTTGCCATTAGCAGTGTACTAGTTTTTAATTCCAAAGAATGGGCAGTGTATACTTGATAGATATAACTATAAAGATAGTGTGCATCATGCTAAACATTTCAACATTTTTTTTTTAAAGTGGCCTCTTAATAGTATGCCACGTCAAACACACTCTTTTCCACATTGATATATGGTTATCAGTTTGTATTGTTTTAATTTTTCAGAGGAATCATAATAGAGTACATTAGTGCCCACTCCCTAAAGTAGTTTAAAAGTCTTCTAAAAAAGCGTTAAAAGCCATGAACCAAGCCAATCAGCTACAAGATGAATCATAACACTACTAACTTTGATTTGAGGCAAAAAAGTATTTGAAAATCAGACTAAAAGACAAAGGTACAAAACTGTGAACTTAACGGCTTTAGTGAGGGAAAGAACTACAATCCCATGAAGCATTGCAAACAGCATAATCAAATTAAATACGATGGCAAACATAACTACTCATTTACAAATGTTGATTAGTGGGCGGGGCTAACAAGATCTTTTGGCGTGTGTTGCCTGTTTCGACTCTGATTGGTGGAATTTTCTGTACGGCATCTTGGGAAATGTAGTTTTTCATCACAAATTCTGCTGTTAAATACGATTATTTTAAAACTAAATAACGCAGGCTGACGGCTTCAACAGAAGCAAATGCTATCGATTAACCACACAGTAGGTCTGTCTTTAAAGGTTTATTAGTTACTGTTAAAAATCAATTTCCCTATGGAGAAAATGAATCGTTTTTTTACTTCCGGAACCCAACTGTTGCACTCTTCCCTGCAGCTCTGGCTCTTTCTGTCTGTTTTGACCTGGTTTTATTCTGGTCTTCTGTTTATTGTATGTTGTGTTCAGGTAAACCTGCACCTGAGCTGATTTAAAGCGCTTTATACTGGTGTGATCAGTGGCCTAGAGGCCGGTCTCTGATTGGAGATCCCACACAGGTGTTGTCTGTCATTTGAGCCGTAATTGGTGAAAGGAGCTGTCAATCAGCGGCTGGAATGTTGGCTTCTTTCCGAGAACAATAGCAGGAGGGATTGTGTTCGGAAAGCCTAAAGCCCTCCGAGGAATCCCGAGTGGATTGTACAGCATTCCTTTCATGAGCAGGAGAACAGGCCTTCTGTATCACACCACTCTTTCAGCATTATTATTGCATTATTTTTTCATCAGTAGGAATGCATTTAAGTGTCTTTGTTATTTTTGCTATGTATCTGAGGCTGACTACAACACATTAAATCATTGTGACCATACTTTTACTTTGCATTTCTTTTAAATATATAATTGATTGCTATTAGTTTATTATATATTATAATAAAAAGGCATGCAGTTACCAGGAAACTCCCATTGGGAAAGGGAATCATAACGAAAAGCTCTCGCCATGTGTTATAAATAGTATTTTTTTATTTGATGTGAATGTTATTATTAACATGATATCGTGACACTGTCAGATTTGAAAGAAAATTCAGTCTGTTGCAAAAAAAAAAAACGTTTTCATGTTAAAGTCAGCATGAAATAGAAGTTGCGAGTCTTTTCTTCCCTATTGTGACGTATATCCGAGTGAAACGGCTTCTCGAACAAAACCAAAAAAAGTAGGGCGGGACTTGATTTTGTCCATCAGAAACTGATTGAATTGTTAAATGGCTGTGGTTTGCTATTGGTCCATCTCATGTGATTGACAGGTTGCCCTGTCCTCATGTCAGTAAACACGTCATCACAGAAGTGTCTATATAAAAAAAAAATCCATAAAAATATTCATCCAAATATCAATATTCCATAAAAAAAGAGACTTTAAGCTCACATTTGTGACTCTGATTGAGATCTGATTTCTGCAGTCTCTCTCTGCGTCTTCCTCTCTGATGAATGACACGCTTTGAATAGTTGTGTGTTTCCTGATGTCATAAGGCCCGCCCCCTGAGTTCTGTGGTGTTGTAACTGTAACTGTGTCTAAATGCAGTGACCGTGACAAATGGAGCTCATTAAGATTAATAGAGGATGAAGGAGCCTTGATTTTGTGTGTGTGTGTATGTGTGTATGTGTGTGTGTGTGTGTGTGTGTGTGTGTGTGTGTGTGTGTGTGTGTGTGTGTGTGTGTGTGTGTGTGTGTGTGTGTGTGTGTGTGGTCCTGGTAATCCCTACATTATTGGGACAAAATGTCCTCACAAAGTTCGCAATATGGCAATATCTGAAATCCTTGAGGGGATATTTTTGGGTCCCCATGAGGAAAACAGCATAAATCATACTACATTATGTTTTTAGAATATGTAGAAATGCAGAAAGTTTTGTGTGATGTGCAGGTTTAGGGATCGGGTTAGTGTAAGGGGAGAGAATGTACAGTTTAAACAGTATAAAAATCATTTTGTCTCTGGAATGTCCCCATGAAACATGGAAACCCAACGTGTGTGTGTGTTGAGCCTTTGGTGGTCTGATCCCTACAGGTCTGGGCTGGTTGTGTATGTTGAGGTAATGTTTAAAGCTTTGTGTGTCTGTGTTTCCATTATTCCTTTGATGAGCTGACATCACTCACTCGGCACGGAAGCGTTTGTGTAAATCACTTCTTTCCGTTGTGAAGCTGAACTGTTAGGATGAAACACTTTCTTTGTTGAACCTGCTTAGAAAGTAAAAGCACTCATTTAACAGTATTTTTGTGTGTTTTTTTTTTTCTCGTACTAAATAATTTATTGAGTGGGTCAGAACACCTTAGCAACCACTGCAACACTCTAGCACTGACGGATTGCACAGACAAATCACACTGTTTTTTTTTCCTCAGAATTTGAAAATGAGATATGTGAGAAGATGATGGTTTACAGTGAGTGATAATAACAGCTGTGTTTTCTTTCTATGGAAGGTTATCTGTCCCGTGTGCTGAGGAATTACACTGAACAGGCGTGTGACGGAGAATTCCTGACTGTCCGCTGCCCGCCCAGAACCTCCATCACCGTCCAATCGGCTTTCTACGGCAGAAAAGACCCCGCCCACTCACCTCAGTGCCCATCCACTTACAGCAGTGCTGGAACACGCTCAGTGAATGACATCACTTCCTGTCATGTGTCTACATCTTTGCAAGTAATACATTATTTATAATATAATATTTTATAATTGATGTATATTTATTATTAGCTTTCTTTTTTTTTAATTGGTAATTTTATTGGTAAATGTATCTTAATTTAAATTTTTTAATTAAATTATGCTTAATAATGTGATTATATTATTAATTAAATTATTTTAAGTTTAGTTAATTTTATTGGTAATTTTAGTACTTCAACTTATTTATTTCAGTTAGTTGCCAAGTTTCCAACATTTCTAATTTTCATTTAAGTTTTTTAAGATTTTCATTTAATATTTATATTTTATTTTAGCTTTATTTCAGTTACCAAAAATTATATATATATATATATATATATATATATATGTCGTTTTTTTATTTATTTAACCAAAAACCAAAACCTTTCCCGGCAAAAAAAAAAAAGAATCTAAGAATATTTTGCTAATGCTTCCATTAAGTTGTGAAAATGTTATTTTTGAATGTTTAAAAAGTTGAGAATGTTCCCTGTTAACTGGGGTCATACATTTTTATTTCTTCTTGAATATTACTACATTTCACTCAGAAGTATGTCACATTAAAGAAGTCAAATAAAAAAACCTCATCTGCTTCTTATTTGTGAATGTGGATTCACTGTATGTGTGTGGCCCAGTATTATATCATAATGAGGCTGTATTGTGTTTTTGTGCGTTTAAATGTGTTGTGACACACAACGTGGCAGTATCTGGTTTGAACTGCCGCATCTGTGACAGCACACGCACACGTGATTAACGGTTGCACGCTTGGTAAAACCACACGCTATAAACACACTCATGAACAGTGTGTGCTGGAGTAAAATTACACTCTGTGTGTTTTTATGCCCAGAGGGAAGGAATCCACTGCGGGCGAAAATGAAAGGCGTGGAATGTTTTTTACCTGGAAGAAAACATGCCATTCAAAGAGCTGTCTGTCTCTCTGTGTCTGTCTGTCTGACTGTCTTTCTGTCTGTGTCTGTCTGTCTCTGTCTGTTTGTTTGTCTGTCTCTGTCTGTCTCTGTCTGTTTGTCTGTCTGTGTCTGTCTGTCTCTGTCTATTTGTCTGTCTGTCTCTGTCTGTCTCTGTCTGTCTCTGTCTGTTTGTCTGTCTGTGTCTGTCTGTCTCTGTCTGTTTGTCTGTCTGTGTCTGTCTGTCTCTGTCTGTTTGTCTGTCTGTCTCTGTCTGTCTCTGTCTGTCTCTGTCTGTTTGTCTGTCTGTCTCTGTCTGTCTCTTGTCTGTTTGTCTGTCTGTCTCTGTCTGTGTCTGTCTCTCTGTGTCTGTCTCTCTGTGTGTATGTCTGTCTGTCTGTCTGTCTGTCTGTTTGTCTGTCTGTCTGTCTGTCTTTCTGACTGTCTGTCTGACTGTCTGTCTGTCTCTCTGTCTTTCTGACTGTCTGTCTGACTGTCTGTCTCTGTCTGACTGTCTCTGTCTGTCTGACTGTCTCTGTCTGTCTGACTGTCTGTCTTTCTGACTGTCTGTCTTTCTGACTGTCTGTCTGACTGTCTGTCTCTGTCTGACTGTCTCTGTCTGTCTGACTGTCTGTCTGTCTGACTGTCTGTCTTTCTGACTGTCTGTCTGACTGTCTCTGTCTGTCTGTCTGTCTTTCTGACTGTCTGTCTGTCTGTCTGACTGTCTGTCTGACTGTCTCTGTCTGTCTGTCTTTCTGACTGTCTGTCTTTCTGTCTTTCTGACTGTCTGTCTGACAGTCTGTCTAACTGTCTCTGTCTGTCTGTCTTTCTGACTGTCTGTCTTTCTGTCTTTCTGACTGTGTCTGACTGTGTCTGTTTGTCTGTCTTTCTGACTTTCTCTGTCTGTCTGTCTTTCTGACTGTCTGTCTTTCTGTCTTTCTGACTGTCTGTCTGACTGTCTGTCTGACTGTCTGTCTGACTGTCTCTGTCTGTTTGTCTGTCTTTCTGTCTGTCTTTCTGTCTGTTTGTCTGACTGTCTCTGTCTGTCTTTCTGTCTGTCTGACTGTCTCTGTCTGTTTGTCTGTCTGTCTGACTGTCTCTGTCTGACTGTCTGTCTGTCTGTCTGACTGTCTCTGTCTGTTTGTCTGTCTTTCTGTCTGTCTTTCTGTCTGTCTTTCTGACTGTCTCTGTCTGTCTTTCTGTCTGTCTTTCTGACTGTCTCTGTCTGTCTGTCTGTCTGTCTGTCTGACTCTGTCTGTCTGACTCTCTATGTCTGTCTGTCTGCAGAAGATGTTAGATGAATGCGAGGACAGGCGGGGATGTCAGGTTCTTGTCAACAGTCGTTTGTTTGGGACGGACCCCTGCCCGACCATCAGCAAATACCTCAGTGTGCGGTACAAGTGCAGGCCGAGTGAGTTACACACACACACACGCACACACACACACACACACACACGTTTTCTTGGCTATCTAAATGGGGAAATTGTATAGCCTTCTATTATTTTTATATGCAGCTAATTATAAATACTATAACCTAACCCTAAACCACACCCTAACCATAAGAGAAAACTTGTTCACAAATGACGTCCCCAAAAGAGGGTTTAGGGAGTTTTTGTCAGGTTTAGCAAACACACACACACACACACACACACACACACACACACACACACACACACACACACACGTCCACTCAGCCAAATGGCTACGTCTCTCCTCTATTGGCTGCTTTCAGCAGGTTTTTGTGTTCTGTTAGTCGAGCAGAGAGAAATCTGTCCGCTTTTTCATGAAGGTCTGATAAATAAACCTCTGCACCTCAGTTACAGGTCACTGTGTGTGTTAAAGCTCTACAGATACAGACACACACTGAATGGAGCTGAATAATCACGCTATTGTCTTCTGTAGAGCTGCTTATAGCTGAATCAAGTTAGTTTCATAATTGATGAATCTTGAAACATAGACACTGTTATTGAACTGACTTAAGCTGAATAATGACACTATTGCCAGCTGAATTTCAATTTGACCCATAATTGATGAAGTTTGCACCCAATCTCTATTGAATAAAGCTCTATAAAAATAAGAGTGACTTATATAGAATAGAAGATCGAAAAAGCCACGGCTTGACCTCTTGACTGCATTGAAAAGTAATAGTGAAGTAGATTAGTAATTAGTGAGAGTGATAGTGAAGTAGATTGTATATTTTTACTTTTTACATGTTTTTATGTTGAATTTATGTTATAAAAAAGACGCTGCAGAGTGTGAAAGTCAAAGTCAAGCCACGGCTTAATGATGCTGAAAATTAAGCTTTAGATCAAAGGAATAAATTACATTTTTTAAATATATTCAGATAGAAAACAGTTATTTGGAATTGGAATAATAGTTCACAATTTTACTGTGTTTTTCATAAAATACATGAAGCCTTGGCGAGGAGAAGAGACTCATTTTAAAGGGGTCATGAATTGAGAAATACATTTCGACTTGAAAAATTACTATAAAAATATCCTGTAAATTTCAGAACTCAAAACTTCCTCGTTAGTCCAAAATCAGCTTTTATTGAAACCAAGCTCAGAAAACATCTCGTTTCGGATTATGTCACATTATGATGTCATAGCTTGACGAAAGACCGCCTCTTCAGAAGAAGATCGACGCCTACTTCTACATCATTGCCTCTTTAGCCCATATATCGTGATTAATAATTGCACAGCCCTAATTTTAATATATAGTATTAATATAGTAAAATGGTTTGTGAATGGCTTTTCATAATGACTGTGTGTGTGTGTGTGTGTGTGTGTGTGTGTGTGTGTGTGTGTGTGTGTGTGTGTGTGTGTGTGTGTGTGTGGTGTGTGTGTGTGTGTGTGTGTGTGTGTGTGTGTGTGTGTGTGTGTGTGTGTGTGTGTGTGTGTGTGTGTGTGTGTGTGTGTGTGTGTGTGTGTGTGTGTGTGTGTTCTCTCTCCAGATGAGTATAAGAGTAAAGTGGTGTGTGAAGGGGAGCGGTTGCGCTTGGGCTGTAAGACGGGGATGCAGATCGCGGTTTATTCCTCCATGTTTGGCCGCACGCAGAAGGGAACGCTGGAGTGTCCTCCACACCACCAGAGAGCGCCGTCTGTCGGTGAGAACTCAGACTCATTTCGCGTTTTTTTACAATAGGTGCAACCAAAATCGCATACTTCTGTACTGTATAATAGGTGAAAAACAGTTTGTGACAAAAGTATGTCTGAATTCATAGTACTCATAAAAGAGTAGGCAAAAAGTACTAATTATCCAGAGATTCTGAAGTGTGCATATGATGGACACTTTACAATCCCATGATGCCACGGGAGAGGATTTATGAATGACAGTGAAGCGACGCAACTGACGCTGGTAGGTCACATGACAGTGACAGCATGGTTAATGTAGTACGTCCAGATAATATTCATTCTACACACAGTCATATTGTATAGAACATACTTTTTTAGCGGTTGTGAAGTAAATACTTATTTAAAGCAAGTACCTAGTGAAGAGAGCATGTGATTTCGGACGCAGCCCAGGTTTAACTGTGGGTGTGTCTCAACCAACTCTCGATCTTCCTATGTCGTCAATCAGTTTATCGTGTACACGCATTCATGCACTGGTAAGGATAGATTCACTACACATTGGGACACTGATGACTATTTCTGGTGACATGAAAACATCCTCATTGTACAACATCAATACTGGTATTAGTGTTGTCAAAAGTGCAAAGTCGGCCATTGTGTTCACGTGCTCAACATATCCTTCTGTGATTGGTTACAATCATCAACGCTTCAAAACGTTCTTCACTGAGCGCTTACACAGATACACACATTAGAAAGCATGCGTTTATCAGCGGATCCCTGTGTGTAAGCGCTCGTGAAGAGCGTCTATGTACAACATGTTTTTGAAGTGTTGGTCGTTGTAGCCAATCAGAGACATATATGTTGAGCGCGTGAACACAATGGCCAATCAGAGGTGTTTAAGGATCCGTTCAACAGCGCTCAAAATGCTATAGAGGGAAATGCTGGTATCGTCACATTTTTTAAATTTCAGTGACAATTTGGTATTTAAAATTTGGTAATTTAGTTTTGACAACACTAACTGGTATTTATGAACAATAGCAGAACTGATATCTTTCTGACATTTATTTTTTAAAGTTGTTTAAAGTAGGCTACATTTTGATAAATATTTTGCTTGTTACATATACATGCAACTTTTCAGCCATAAAATAAATTGTAAATGTTTGCCTTGCCTATATATATCAGTGTTATTTTAGTTTTTATTATAGTATATTTTGAATTAGCTTTTTGTTATATACATTTTTAGTTGATTTAGTTTAATTTTTTGTAATTTTGTTGTTATTTTTAATATTGCTTTTTACGTTTAATTTATTTTTATTTCAGTTTTAGTTCATTTTAGTTTTTATTTATTTTCAGTTAATAATTTTAGTGCTTACTTATTTCTGTTTATTGCCAAGGAAAATTTTTGAATTTTCATACTAAACTAATATTTATATTTCGGCTTTTATATTTATATTTCAAATCAGTCTGTTTGGATTTGAGAAACACCTTCAGGCTTTACAAACTCACATCACACACTCTCTTAGATGTTAACTACCTCTTATGCAATTACCTCAATTAAATGTCTGAAACACACACACACACACACACACACACACACACACACACACACACACACACACACACACACTGATCCTACAACACCTGTGCAAATGCGAATAACATCACATCATCTCAGGTGTTTTGATTTTACTTCTTCATTTCTCTTGTTTCTACATGTTTGTATCTGTGTGGTGTGGAATATGATGCTGTCAGTCCGTCTCATTGTTACTGTTCCAGCATCAAAGGAGAAAACTGTATCGGTTTGTGCCTGTTCTGGGGAAGTGCTCCGCCAGGAACATGTTTGAATTCAAGGAAGCTTCTCGGATGTGTGGGAGGACGTACAGTTAGAACGTCACTCTCTTTTTGTCTTGAGATGAGTATCAGCTAATCTCATCTCCTCTTACACTGCTGGAGGGTGTGTGTGTGTGTGTGTGTGTGTGTGTGTGTGTGTGTGTGTGTGTGTGTGTGTGTGTGTGTGTGTGTGGGGGGGGGGGGGGGGGGCCTGGTAAACCCTACGTTATGGGGACAAAATGTCCCCACAAGGATGGCAATATCCGAAATCCTTGTTCGTGTGGGGACATTTTTTGGTCCCCATGAGGAAATCAGCTTATAAATCATACTAAGTGATGTTGTTTGAAAATGTAAAAATGCAGAATGTTTCCTGTGATGGGTAGGGATAGGGTTAGTGTAAGGGAATAGAATATACAGTCTGTACCGTATAAAAATCATTATGTCTATGGAAAGTCCCCATAAAACATGAAAACACAACGTGTGTGTGTGTGTGTGTGTGTGTGTGTGTGTGTGTGTGTGTGTGTGTGTGTGTGTGTGTGTGTGTGTGTGTGTGTGTGTGTGTGTGTGTGTGTGTGTGTGTGTGTGTGTGTTTGTTCAGATAAACGGTGTTATTGGGACAAAATGTCCCCACAAAGATGGAAAAATCTGAAATCCTTGTCCTTGCGGGGACATGTTTTGGTCCCCATGAGGAAATCAGCTTATAAATCAGACTAAGTGATGTTGTTTGAAAATTTAACAATGCAGAAACTTTTGTGTGATGGGCAGGTCTAGGGGTCGGGTTAGTCTAACCCCCATGAAAACCCAACTATCTTTGTGAGGACCAGTTCCAGTTTTAGACCATCGAAGTGAGGACAAACCCTCTTAAACAGTGCTTGACTAATCACTCTGACACTGGACTCGATGATGAGGTTAATGGGGTCTGTTTTTCTCTGGACTTCCTGTCAGGTAAACACTGAGAGTTTCACCAGAAGCTGCTCTAGAACCTCCATCTGTAGAGTTAAAGGTCATTAAAGCCGTTAAAACTGAATCAATCAGAACCTAAAGACTGTTAGGCCTTAAAAACATTTGAAACGCAATATTCAGCAGGAATGGATGTAGAGCAGGATTTATCCATCAGAATTTGATTGGATTGTGAAAAGTGATGATATTGGATAATATTTGTAACCATCGGCGTAGTCTTTGTCAGATGTAAAGAAAGTTATGTTAATTGATTAATGAATGATTATACTGTAGATAAAGTATATTTTCTGTAGGAATATTTTTTTAGAACAATACGCAAGACATTTTTATGAATTATGAATAAAATACACACACTCACACTTTAATTTAAATGCTTTACTAAAATCAATAAATATAGAATAGTAGTTAAAGAAAATAATTATACCCATCATGCTATTAATTATGATCTCCATCTAGACATTGAATTAATATTATCTGCTAAATCACCGTCACAGATTGAATGAATGTGTATATCGTGAGGGAATGAAAAGTTTGTGGTCAGTAAGATTTTTTTAATGTTTTTCGGAAAGTTTCTAATGGGGCTGCATTGATAATATCAATAATATTGTGAAATATCATTACAATTCAAAATAACTCTTTTCTATTTGAATATAGATTAAATTGTAATTTATTCCTGTGATCAAAGCTGAATTTCATCATCATTACTCCAGTCTTCAGAGTCACATGATCCTTCAGAAATCATTATAATATGATGATTTGCTGCTCAAGAAACATTTTTGAACGTATCAAAAACAGTTGTGCTGCTTCATATTTTTGTGGAAATGGTGATACTTTTTTTTCTTATAGAAAAAGAACAGCATTCATTTGAAATTTAATGTTTTGTAACGTTATAAATGTGTTCTCTATAGCTGTCAGTCAACTGAATGTGCTTTTACTGAATAAAAGTTATTTTAAAAAAACTCACTGACCTAAAACTTCTGAACTTGTGTCGTACAGAAGCCCATGGAGGACATGCGCTTTACTCTTCTGTACATCTCACACACCCCGTATTTCCCACACACACAGCTGTAATGTCAGATTCCAGCGTCTGTGATGAAGGACTGAAAGTTACCCAGGGGTTTTTCTCTCACAGGGATTCAGTTTCTGTTTGCGCTCAAGCAGAACTGGAGATCCAGAAGAACCGTTAGATCCGTGTGGGTCCAGGTCGGGCATACGGGACGTCATCAACATCGGTGTGAGACAGGTGACGCGTCTCAGCGGCCCAATAAATAGTGTCCTAAACTTTAACTTTGACAACACTGGCTGGATATGCCCTTCATAAATCAGATCTGTATCAGAGAGCAGGTCTCTGTTTACTAACACGACTCGTGACCTTTGACCTCTGACATTTGTTGAAGCCATTAGTCCTGAGGTGACGACGTGTCTCCGGTCCTCAGATCTTCAGTGAGTGATGGTTGTGTCAAGTCTTTGTGCTTTGTGTTAATGGAGTTGTGTGAATGGGCCGTCGCTCTCTCTGTGTAGGTGGTGTCACTTGTGCTTCTCTCTCTCTCTCTCTCTCTCTCTCTCTATATATATATATATATATTATTATTATTATTATATATTTATTTTTTTCAGATCATCCAGGCAGGTATATGTATAAAAAAAGCAATAAATACATTTAAAAGAATAATATATATATATATATATATATATATATATATATATATATATATATATATATATGAATATATATATTCATCACATAATTGATGATATTCAACATGAATATCAATTTCTTTGATATATATATATATAAGATAATATAATATAATATTCTTTTAAATGTATTTATTGCTTTTTTTAAATAGTATATTCTAATTAAAAAAATAGAAATTACATCTTATAATAATACATTTAAAAAATAATGAATAAAATTAAAGATTAAAGATGAAATTGTAACAATTATTTTTACCTAATTTGGGCTGATAATCTATATTCAAAATGGTGAAAGTGAAGCACAAAGTAAATTTAGAAAATCTATGCATTTTTTTCTAGGTGATATATATATATATATATATATATATATATATATACATTATAAAGCTATTTAATAAAATAAGGTCCAAGGAAAAAATGTATTCCAGTATTATTCATGTATTTGTTGTACTTTACTTTTCATTACTGCAAATACACTTGTCCTCTGTTGTAGACACGATGCATTAAAGGCAGTGTTATTCTAGTATTATTTATAGTTTTTATTTATATTTTGAATTAGCTTTCATTTTTTTATTTTGTGTTGTCATTTTTTTAATTTTTTTAATTTATAGTAATTTTGTTGTGCTTTATAATTTTTATTAGTTTCTTAAATTCCTAAATAGTTTTAATTTAAGTAAGTTATATTTATAGTTTTATTTAATTTAATCATTTTAGTGCTTCAACAGTTTTAGTTTCCAAGGCAACATTTCTAATTTTACTTTAGTTTTTTCATATTTATATTTTACTTTATTTCAGCTTTATTTCAATTAACAAAAATGTTTTTAATAGTTTTAGTTAACAACAACATCACTGATTATAGAAATAGTCATGTTGTTTATCATTCTCATTATATGATGGTTATGATATTTTTAGTGTCTTTATTGTTGTTAGCATGTTTGTCCTTTCGCTGACCGTCTGATGGACATTACTATCTGGCCAGCTCTAATCTGATTGGCTGCTGGCCAGCTCTAATCTGATTGGCTGCTGTGAAATAAAAGCATTATTAGTCCAGTAGGAAATGATGTCGTGTGAACAAGATAAAGCAAGTGCTTTGAAGGATTAAATATCCTGCAGATTGTCATCTTTAGTGGAATCGCACATTCAGACGCTTTAAACAAGAAGAAAAGCAGCACTGACACAGAAATAGGGTTAGTCTTTGAAGTACTTTCACTATGATGTAATTATAGGGCTTTTTTAGAGGTGTGTAAAGGCAAGTTTGTCTGAAAAGAACACTGTGTGTTTATGTGAGTGTTTTGCCATCTGTCGCTCTGACCGGCGGCTGCAGTTCCATCTTCCCCACAGCATCAAGAGTTAAACACACACTGACAAGCGGACGACAAGCCCAAACATGAACACACACACACACACACACACACACACACACACACGTTTGGTCCACTATCTTTGTGGGGACT
>CM060635.1:4410145-4415145 GCA_030578275.1 Meda fulgida
TCTTGATAAGACGAAAGGAAAAGCTGGTGTGGAAGTAACTGACTACTTCCCTGATATTGATAAGTTTATTGCTTCGGTTATATGGGCTAGGAAAACGGGCAACTACGAGGATCTTTCGCAACAGAAGCGGTTTCGTCTTAAGAAGCATATTACTGTTCTCAGACAAGGAAAAAGGCAGGGAAAGCGAGGGGGGAAACTAAATAATCTAAATGGCTTGTACTTTTTCTTTCTGTTTTTTCCTCTTTCTCTTCCCTTTGTTCATGGAGATCTTGAGGGTGGGTTCAATTAACATAAATGGAATGAGGGATAGGAGGAAAAAAGGGTTATTATCAGAAATTATTCGATTAAAAGATCTGAGTGTTGTTTTTCTGCAAGAGACCCATAGCAGTCAAGACAATGAGATTGATTGGGGCTTGTGGTGGGAAGGGGATAGTTTTCTGAGTCATGGGACTAACTTAAGTGCTGGGGTAGCTGTGCTTTTTTCCCCTGTTCTCAAAATAAAGATTTTATCAAAAGATGAGCTGGTACCAGGGAGACTTTTGACCGTAAGGGCTGAAATTATGAATCTTAATTTCCTGTTTGTAAACATTTATGCCCCTAATATAGGAGCAGACAGAGTACAGTCATTTACTAAACTAGAGCAGTTTTTAAAACTACAGCAGGATGGCGATCTTACTGTATAAGGGGGAGATTGGAACTGTACTCTAGACTTTGTTCACGATAGGAATGGGGAAGAGCCTCATGCACGCTCAGCTAATTGTTTAGCTAATATTATAAAAAGTCTAAAATACTCAGATGTATGGAGAGAGCATAACTTAGCAGTAAGGCAGTATACATGGATGAAAGTTGGTAATGGTAGTGTTCCTGGAGCACGTTTAGACCGTTTTTATACATCACATAATATGAGAAATAAGATTGTTAAAACAGATATTGTCCCTACAGCTCTGTCTGATCACAAACTTGTTATAATTGAATGCATTATGACTGAAAGGAAGCATACAAGTTATTACTGGCATTTTAATGTAAAATTTTTGGAAGATAAGCATTTTTGTGAGGTTTTTAATTTGTTTTGGGAAAATTGGAAAAATGAAAAATGTCTCTATGAAGATATTATTCAGTGGTGGGTGGTTGGTAAAGCGCACATAAAAGGGTTCTGTCAACAGTATGCTTCTCATACCTCTTTAATTTTGAAAAAGACATTAGAGTTGTTGGAAAAAGAGATTATGGACATTGAAAAGAGTATGAATGACGGCGCTGGAAATTTACAAGAACTGTGGACTGAAAGGAAAAATAAGTTGAGCTCCTTTTTAAACGAAAGAGTTAAAGGCGCTCTCGTAAGAAGTCGTTTCTTAACGATAAGAGACATGGATGGACCTTCTTATTTTTTCTTCAATTTGGAGAGGAAAACAGGGCAAGAAAAACTGATGTATGTTTTAAAGGACAATAATGGCCATAACACGTCAGACCCAGTAGAGATGCGCAAACTTGCAGTGGATTTTTATTCAGATTTATATACTGCTGACAAATCAGATGAACTGTGCAGAAATCAACTTCTACAAGATCTTCCTGTTTTAAAAGTGGAACATAAGCAATTCTTAGAGACTGAACTCACTTTTGAAGAGATTACTGCTGCTTTAATGGGACTCTCCTCTGGACGCACGCCAGGATTCGATGGTTTACCTGCCAAATTTTATAAGGTTTTTTGGAAAGTTATTGGGCATGATTATTTTGAGGTAATGAAAAAATGCATCAATGAAGGAATTCTTCCTTTGAGTTGTCAGAGGGCAGTTTTAACGCTACTTCCAAAAAAAGGTGATTCAACTCTCTTAAAGAACTGGAGGCCGGTAGCAATTTTAGGCTCTGATTACAATTTTTTTTCAAAATGTTTGGCCAGTAGAGTAAATAGTGTATTGTATACGATTATACATAAAGATCAGTCTTACTGTGTAAAAAATAGATAATTTACATCTGGTACGTGATATTTTTGATTTTGCTCTTCATAACAACACTAATTTGGGTTTTCTGTCACTGGACCAGGAAAAGGCCTTTGACAGAGTTGATCACATTTTCTTTTTGATACCTTAAAAGCTTTTGGTTTTGGGGATAATTTTATTTCCAAAATAAGACTGCTGTATGCTGGAGCGCAGTGTATGATTAAAATAGCTGGTGGCCTCAGTATTCCTGTAAAAGTCAACAGAGGCATTAGGCAAGGTTGTCCGTTATCAGGGCAACTTTACAGTATAGTCATTGAGCCTTTACTGTGTAAATTAAGAGAACAGCTAACAGGTCTACAAGTCAATACCCTGGAGGTTAAGAGTCATATTAAGCTCTCTGCATATGCAGATGATGTCACAGTTTTAATTAAAACTCATAGTGATGTTCAAAGTTTAAAAACGGCTTTGGAATGTTATGGCAAAGCATCTTCAGCCAAGGTTAATTGGCAAAAAAGTGATGCTGTGTGGTGTGGTCAAGACTCCAGTAGTCCGTCACTTCCTGGTGGTTTGCTGTGGGGGAAAGCAGGTTTTAAGTATTTAGGGTTTTTTTTAGGGACAGATGATTATAAAGGAAAAAACTGGGAGGGCCTAGTGGAGAAAGTGTGTGCTCGGTTGTCTCACTGGAAATGGTTGCTGCCCCAGTTGTCCTACAGGGGGAGGGCCTTGGTCTGCAACAACTTGGTTGCATCATCTCTGTGGCACAAAATGATGATCTTAGAGCCTCCAGAGGACCTAATAAGAAGAATTCAACAGCGCCTGGTGGATTTCTTCTGGTCAGGCCAGCACTGGTTGAAGGCACCAGTGCTCTATCTGCCATTACAGGAAGGAGGACAGGGGCTGGTGGACATCAGAGCCAGAGTCAGAGCTTTTAGACTCCAGGCGGCTCAGAGACTGTTGTACGGGGGGGATGTAGGCTGGGCTGGGATAGCCTGCACCCTCCTGAAGAGAGCAGGCAACATGGGATTAGACCGCCACTTATTTCTCATGGACATTGAAAAAATAAACCTGAGTGGATTGACATCTTTTTATAGATCGGTGTTAAGAACATGGGCTCTTTTCAGGTTCTCTCGGGAGCAAAATGAGGTGAAAGGACTATGGCTGAGAGAAGAACCACTGTTTTTTAACCCTGCACTGGATCTGGATGTTTTTAAAACAGAATCCCTCAGAAAAGCGTTGTGGACTGCAAATTTGACCAAAATTGGAAACTTTGTTTCCGAGGAAGGATGGATTTCTGCCGAGAACCTGGCTTCAAAAATGGGCCTACGGTCAGTTCGTGTGGCTGAGAGACTGTTGACTGGAATTTATGAGTTTCTACCAAAAGATTATAGAGACTCTTTAGAGACACCTGTCGGGGAGGAGACTCCGGTCTTTCCAGAGTTGTTTTTCTCACCTGACCTCAGAACATGGCAAGAAATGGAGAATGGATTACTTTCCTTTAAGACATCTCAACTTGGACTTTTTAGTAACGTTGCAAAGAAGATGATGTATGGTCTGTGCGTAAAGGTGACGTACCTTGTGCAGCTGCAGGATGTGAGAGAGACTAAGTGGCATGAGATGTTTGAGCCAGGCGTTTCCCCTAAAGGCTGCTGGAGGTCCCTGTACAAACCCCCCATTGAGAAGAGGACTGGAGACCTTCAGTGGAGGATTGTGCATGGGATAATAGCCACAAACAGACACAGAGCACACCTTGACCCACAGGTGGGGGAGGGTTGTCCTTTTTGTGGAATTCAAGAAACGGTCTTCCATTTGTTTTTTAATTGTGTGAGACTACAACATTTATTTGTTCAAATGGAAGAGTGGTGTCAAACCCTGGGGGAAGTTTTTACTCCTGAAAGGTTTATTTACGGGCCCAAGTACAGTAGAAGTAAAAGGGAGTGTCACGTTTTATTAAACTATTTATTTGGGCAAGCAAAGATGGCAATTTGGTTGACAAGAAAAAGCAAATTGAGTGATAAGGGTGATAACTGATGTTGCTTCAGTATTAAAGGGATTAATAAAATCCCGTATTAACATAGAGTACAGTTATTATAAATTGATAAATAATCTGGAATTGTTCAAATATAGATGGGAAGTTAATCAGTGTATTTGTGAAGTTGATTCTGATGAAGGTTTACAATTTAATATTTGAGTGTTTTTTCTTGTAAAACAGTACTCATAATTGTGTAATGTGTACATTTTTATATATTTTTTCTTTTTTTCCTTTTATAATGTTCATTTAACTTTTTAATTTTTGTATTAAAGAGTCCCTTAAAAGTCAAAAAGTCTCTCTCTTTCTCTCTCTCTCTCTCTCTCTCTCTCTCTCTCTCATATGTGGTGGTCTTTGGCCTGCTTTTTTCATGATGTCATTTTTCATGATGTCATCTAAAAGCTTTAACACCGGCCGCATAGAAAGTTTGGGAAATGCATCGGTTGCTTTTGCAAATACTGAGGTTTTCAAGCTTCGAAAGGATTCAAAAGAGTGGCCATTATGAATATTTCTAGTCTTTGTATGATAAACCGACTGAAATTGAAGTTGTTATTCACTGACAATCTTCCTCTCAGGTGAGCTGTGAACCGCTGAATTCATCAGTGAAATGTTCAGTTCAGTTTTGTGAACTGAATCACTAAAAAGATTCAACTCAAAAGAATGACTCCTTCACAAATACTTCTGCTATTTTAGTATTATTTACACACTGTTATTGACTATTTATTGTCTTTCTTTTTATTATTCGAGTGTGTGGGCTAATTTTTGTGTTTTTGTCTATTTGGAGCTTTATTTCAATAAAAGAAAATAATTTTAATTGGTTTAGCTTTAGTTTTAATTAAGAATAACAACACTGTTCTCTCATGAAGTCTTGAGTTAGAGCCGATGTTATGATTTTCAAAACCTAAATTTCAGTCTGTTTCATTTCTCACACAAAACTATCAAATGACGTGAAATATAGTGCAAGAATTGTATTGACAACGTATAGTTTTATGAAGTCTTTGTAAGCTTTTTAAATTTTTAAATTTACCATTTATTGCATG